>JAOTQE010098977.1:0-14060 GCA_025631205.1 Nesometra sesokonis
AAGAGCAGTCTCTCTGTTCGGGCTTGTGCCTATTGCTTGCTCCTGGCAAGAATTGTATCTTCAAATTTGCCAAATAATTATTATTATTATTATTATTATTCGTTTTTTTGAAGGGTATTTGAATCCGAGGTTTTGTAAAATTTATTTATGGTCTTTTACTATTTTGTTTAATAAGATTTTTTGATTTAATAAATCTATATAAGCCTAGTGTTGTTTTTATATCATGTTAATATCGATGCTAAACAGTTACCGTACGTAGGCCTACAATTTTAGGTGATATTTTGCATAGACCTATGTGAAACCGAGGTTGCACTGTGTGCCAATGCTAGACCAACTTCCTATAAATTTTTTTATCATGGAAATTTGATATTTTTACGGATTGTTTTTTTTTTTTTTTATTAAACTGGTGGAACTAATAAAAACTTACACAATTTAGTATAATTATGAAGAAGTAGAATAAATACAATTTTAGCTAAATTTGTGGTTAACACTGTAACTATATTTTTTTTTAAATCCCTGATTAAGCGATATTTTCAAAGTTAACACATTTTTCTAAACATAGGCCTAGGCACTCGGAAAAAGAGTAAAAACACTAAACAGTATCTAAAAATGACGCTACAATATAAAATATTGACGCTTGATACTCAAAGCCTTGATATTCATAGTTAGGTTCTCTCAAAATTAAAATATGACAACACTCGGTGTACTTAAAATAAGGATATTTTCTTTTTCGAGTTAGGCTACTAATAAGAAGTGTAAGATAATAACAAAATAATTCTTTATTTTTTCGTGACGTTTTGTTTTTTTTTTAAGTTGGCTTAAATGGTTACGGGTTGGTCATTTCAATAATTATACCAGCATACTAGATTTCAAGATGCCTGGAGTGGAATGTTAAAACTCTTAAGTGTTCTTATCATGTACATATACTTAAGTGTAATCCATTAATTGTAAACCGACGTGTGACTGTTAAATCTAAATGAAAATAAATACCCGTTTGTTGATATTAGCCGTTCATACTTATTTTTAATCAGGTATAAATTCAGAAAAATTCAGATGATTGGTAGACCTAAGCTAATTTATTTTTAAATAAGACTACCTAATAATAGTGCATACTCCATACCCCAAGCAATGAGATACACGCCATCGTGACAGGTTTCAATATTTCGACATAAATTATACCATCATCGGGAACCATTCTATAGCCTACCTACTGATCGTGGTATTTTAACATTAAACTGTAAGATAATATAATAAATAGGTTATGGCCAATGCCAATTAGTCTGAAATGTTATTAAATAGGCTATACAGTATGGGTTTATAATTTAGGCCTATTCATGATTTAAGTAGCTGTGATTCTGATTTAAAACTTTTACAGCATGTTCGTGTCATAGATAAATCTATTAAGAGCACCGGTATACCATATTCGATGCCGTGTATGATAGGCCTACCGTACAGTATCGGATATGGTATGTTTACGCACAACCTAGGCTATATCCATTAAAATAATATAATACTTGGTTTTATCTTTTTACATAATTTTTTAATCGGTATATTCTTATCTTGATGTGCCTTACTTTTTGTCAAGTTTAAAAATATTATTTTCAATAACAATGCCCACTGATAAATTTCAATACGAAAGTATAACGCGTATTGTGTCAAAATATAAGTTGAAACTTTAGTATTGTAATATAAAACTGAATGTATAGTTTTACATGGCAATGTTTTAATTTATGAATACCAGGCCTATCTAGTTTTATTCCATATAAGTTCAACACATGTTGTAGGCCTAAACAGACATACATAGAGTAGGGCCATCGACAATGGCCGTGGCGGATGCACTGGTCATCGGAAATAGCCTTTTAAAAGCGGGTGATCGGGATTAAGTTATGTAACAAATATACTGTATTGCACACGATCATTTCCCCTGGCGTTTAAAGATGTATTGTCACTCGAAATGACCAAAAGTCATAACCATTTATTTTAAAATAAACTTGCTCATATTAATGTACCATAAAATTAAGAACTTAATGAGTGTAATATTTTTACAATGACGGCATAATTTAACATTATAATGTAAGGGGTAAATATTTTCAAGTCTAATTTTGACAGGAATGATAACAATACAGTCCTATTCTTTAAAATAGGCCTACACAAGTTATTTTCAAAATCAATTTTGTTATTTTAAGGTGACAATCTTTTAGGTGACAAATTTTCTAGCATTGTGTAGATCATGCCTATCGTATAAAAGCATAATGGTTTAGTAGTTCATTACTTTTGATGTAGTAGTTAGGTGATGGTACAGTAGGCCAGGTGGGTAGGCGCTGTGTAACAACATTTATTAGTTGGAATATTTGTAATCACCCTCTTTTGTGGTATGATTAGTACCCTCTGAATTTTCCTGACTTTCAAAGAAGTGGTATTAAAATATAAAGTTAAAATTCCAAATTTTGGAGTGCGAATAGGTAAATCCTGTAAATATGATTATTTCGGAGACTTGCAATAATATGTACTGTGCTGTGTTTTACCAAAATAGACCTAAATGTGTATCTCAAATATCCTATTGTCTCGTTGTATTAACAGTTTACCTGGCTATTCATAAATTATTGTTTTCTTTGTCGAAGTAAAATCTGAAATGTTGTCTCGTTTTGGGAGTGATCGCTGCACATGTGAACAGTAGTAGGCCTATGCCTACTGTTCTGTTTATCAAAGTAGTGTGAACTGAAATCTTATCTCATTCTGTAATTATTTATACAGTATTTGTTTAATTTCTTACAGATTATCCATATTAATATTCTTCGTGTTTTTTAATGGTACATGGAACATTCTGAATCAACCAACTGGTTTGCTGGTGGTGCTGTTAAGTCCGAAAATACTTCACCGAACCAAGCTGAACAGGCAGATTCAAGCGCTCGCTCAGACCACTCAAGCCATAGTCCTTCGACAAACATTAGCGATTCACATCCTTCAGCACCCTCACCTGAGCATAACCAACAACCATCAGAGAAAGAGCAGTTGAAACCTCAGCCAACCCACCTCCACTCGGCAGCGTATTACTCACGTGTTATGCCCTCTGGTGCCGCTCTGTCCCTGTCTGAACCGAGCCCATTACTACCATCTGAGGACGTCGAAGTTTTTTTCCACCATCTAGATCAACCAATGCCTACGTCAAGCACTCACTCTAACCTGACTACCTCTTCTGTTCTCACCGATCATCACTTTCCGTTTAGTCAAATGTATCAGACGCAAGGTACCATACCGGTACCAACGTGTGTTGGTGTACAACCGGCGTATGAAACATCGCCAACCTCGTACATCCACTCTGCAACTAGTCCGGTATACGTACCAACCACAAGACCAGCGATGCTCACCATGGCTCACCAGTATATTCAACCCGGCGGCGTCTCAAGTGGAACTCCACAGCAGTCTCCAGTTCAGACAAGCCCTCATGTGTGGCCAGCGCAGGCCGATTCGACAGGGTCGTATTCATCGAACGCGGCGACACTTAATCAGCGGTTTTCATTCCCACCAAGCCCACCGATCAGCGCCTCTGGAACGTCCAGTCTTAGCCGGCACCACAATGGCCTGAGTCCCTACGCTCCTTATGTTGGTACTGAATTTAGCTCCTGGACGGCGGCTTCATACGACTCCTTACACAATTCTCGTACGAGTGCAGCACTTGCCAGTAGACGTCTAGGTATGTACTTTTTGTTATCCACATTAATTTTAAATTAACATGATTTAAAATAGATTAGATAATAAAATACCGGTAAGTTTTAAAACAAGAACGATTAAATCATGTTTTAACATGTACCGTAGGCTATACCATGACAAATGTTTTTAAAAAATGTATTAACATGTAAAAATCACTAAAATCGTTGAAGTTGTTAAATTTCATCAATTCCATCAATTTACGGTAGCCTCTTGATATCATAATTTCTGAAAATGATTTTCCGTTGAGTACACTATGAAGGTTTACCTATATCATTTTAGCATAAATCCTTGCCAAAGTTCTTTTAATTCTATAGGCCTATTTCTTTTCAATCCATGTTCAGTGTTCTCTCAAGTATTGTTTTATCCATCAAATTTACCAGTAAAAATTACAATTTACCAGGACAAATGTTGTTTATTGAAAAATTATTAAGATATAACTTTGATTCTCATAAAATTTTTGCCCTCTTTACTCTTTAGTATTACAGAGAATACAGGAATGCTTATATAAAGGGATATAAGTGATGTAGATATTTGGTGTAGGACCAAAACCAACCCAAAAGCCTTGCCTGTCAATTTAAGTTGTTTTTTTTTGACAATTTAACAGTAAAAAATCAATTGGGAGAACACTGCATAATTAAATTCTAAAATTATTTTTTAATCAATTTTATCGTTGATAATTCGTCATAATGTAAATTATTTGCGCTGTCACACCAAACCCGGAACGATATTTTGAGAACGTTTTAGGTACGCGCCAAGTAGACGACTCTCTATAATTGTATGTTCTATGCAATAGAGAGCAGTGTATTTTTCCTGTCGATCGTTGAGACGCATTGAGGTATTGTCACCTGAAAAAATGACTAAGAAATGATTTTCAAAACTTCCATGCGGAGAACCATACACATAAAAAGTAAACAATACAAAATACATGGAAATGCATTTAAAAGTTAGTCCGCTTTCGAGAATACCAGCCTAATTGGTCATTTACTTTATGTTAAACGTTTATGTAATACACTTTTGGAAAACTCCTATAGGCCTATTTTACCTTTGTTTAGAATGTTCATGACAATACTTTTTTTTTTGCTCTCAATTTCATTTTTATTTACTTTCCGTTCGAAAGTTTTGCAACATTAGGCTATTACAGACTGTGTTGAGCAGTGTGATCAGTCAATCTGGACATAAAAGAAAGACTGGTTCCCTCCAGTGGAAGCTATAATTCTGCCTGGCATAAGTAGGCCTAGCATAATAATATTTAAAAACAGGTCGAATGTGGTACAGTTTTCAGTGTTTATCCAAGCTTTAACGTGAATTGGACGCCAGTCACACAACTGATGTGATAACAGAAGTAAAAACTTGACAATTGATTTTAAACAAAGCAATGAAAACTGATAAAACAAAGAATAATACATATAATAGGCATACAGACTAACGTCATTGTTAGGTCATCATAATATTGTTGTCCTGTTGTGGTATGTAAGATTGTAGAATGCAGATTTTATGTTGGAACATAGATCATTCATTATACAGTTAAACCTCCCTGTGCGGACACCTCCCATAACGGACACTAAATCTAAGACCCGTTTTTTTCTTCCTATCTAATCAGTGCATTTGATACCTCTCGTAAGCAGACACCTCCCGTAAGCGGACACGTTTTGTATTAAAATTTAGATTTTTTGTACGTTAATTTACCTCCAACAAGCGGACATTCCAGAAAATATTGTGATTTTTCTGTACAACGAATAAAAATTTCTGTACAAAATCGTCCTTATACTGTAATGGCTGAGAATCATATTACTGAACCAATCTTAAAAATGATAAACCATATTTAATAAAATATAAAACGCGGTTTCTAGGAATTTGAGAAGCCACTTGTATTGAGAAGGCCGTGAAATATGAGACATAAGGACGTATACATAATTTTACAACTCAGGCCCTTTATCGGCCGAAATTTTCGTAAGCGGACACCTCCCGTAAGCGGACATTTTTCCCGGACCAGCGAGTGTCCGCTTACGGGAGGTTCAACTGGAGCGGTAATGATGATTAGCCTATTTAAATAAATACAAAAATTGTAATACTTAGGTCTAAACTAAAATAACTGCACTTGGGAGGTCATCATCATTGTAAGAACAATATTTTCAGTAGTATAAACTTTCTAAATAATGCATACGTCATCAGTTAGTGTGTAATATTTTGGCACTTAATTTGTCATCATCCTTAATGGACGCTGGCAATCGTTTGATGATAAGTAAACTTGGCAGGTTCTGTCTAGACGATTTATTAAAGTTTGACGGGCGTGTCCTACCATTCGCGCCTACCGGGAAGGACGTTGGTATTGTTTAAGTAGAGAAAGTATAAACCAGGAACAAATGGTTTCCATTTCTGTATCATGTAGAGTTCCGTTTTACCTGAGAGCCTGGGGCGAAGTCAGGTAGGAAGTTAATACAGGTGATCCTCCATGTTTATTTGTCGTCGCTGTTGTACTTGTGTTTTTTACCTAATTAGTGATTTCCTTGATTAGTTAGCTCTTGGTGACGTTATGTCATAACATCGTTGGCTTCTCAAAATCCCACGGAAGAATACATCATGGAGGTACTTTCCATGTTGTATTTGTCTTGGTATCGTTTAATTTGCAACATGTGGAGGTAGCCTTGTTTGCAGCCGAATGATCACTGAAAGCCTTTGGTCGTTGCTTTACGTCAGTATTATTTTGTTCCTACACGGCATGTCTAATAGTGTTGCGTCCTCAGTGTGTATGTTACAAACTATTATTAAATTATTATTAAATTAACCACTTTATGGTTATCGCGACAAATTAGGAAGGCCCTAATATAATAATTGACATGACGAGTTTATGTTCACAAAGTTATTTATTTGAAGTTTAAACGCTGTGTAGGCCTAATATTATACATTAGACAAACTTATGCCGTAATCTATTGACAAATTGTAAACATTTTCACCATGTGGGTTCGCCAAGTTTTTTTTTATGGGCAACATTAGGCCTCATTTTCACGAGAAAGGCGCCAGCCGCTGAAACATTAAAGCATGGGTAATAAAAAAGGGATTTGTTTATTTGGATCTTGTGCTTAAGAGAAGTTCATGTTCCACTTACGTCCAGGCCCTCATATCAATGTTTCGACCTTATCTACGAAACAGCCACGAGTCGCACATTGACGCAGCGTCTGCCGTCGAAAGCCAGGCGACGATAGATCCGTCGCTTAATGCCTAGATATTCTAAACTATAAAACTCTTGACATATTTCAGTAACTGTTTATCCCAATCAGTAGTTAATTTCAATTGATCGTAATTACGTTTAATAGGGTCTAATTCAACCGCCGATCATGACAACCTTATGTTCTACGTTTAAGCACGCTTCGCATGTTTTAAGTTGACGTGTTTAAAGAGTTATGATGATACATGTATTGATAGATATAAACGTTTAACAAGCTAATGTGTTAGTGTTTTGGTATTTTGTGCCAGTCTATAAACAACCCCTGTTAATTAATATTATTAGGATAAAAAAACGAGTAGGCCCATGTTCATAACAATGTACACATCATCATTAAATAGGCCTACATTTACCGGAATGTCTTGTTGAACAAAACGCGGTTGCTTTTGCTATATTTATTAATTTGGTATATCAAAAGTATTTTAGGCCTATGTAAAACGAAAATATAAGCATAAAGCATACGCAAATTCAACGATAAAAATCAACCAGCCTATGTTTCGATAGCATAGTTCTATAACGTAGGTCTTACACCAATAAACGTTTGCTAGGGCCTAGGCCATAGCTAGCAAATGGAAAGAGCGACTGAGTGAAGCAGTACAGGTAAATACTATTTTAGGACATTTCAATGCTTAAGTTTGATATCTTACTTGTAGTAGCATTAAAGTGTTATTTAACTTGCGTTTCCCCCAGCTATTCGATTATTGAATCCTTTTAAAATATACCTCGCCTAAAAAGGCTTCCATACCGTGGTTATTTTAAAATTGTTCAGTTTTGAGTTTGGTACCCCGACTCTCGCCGTGTCAAAACTTAAATTGCAAGGTTAGGCGTATATCATCAATTAGGCCTATATAGGCCTATACAACATGTGGAAGGGGTGTATTTTATTACAAGTTAACTAGCCTTTAAAGCCGCCCCACCGGATCCGAAACAAAAATTTCGGAGAACACTTTGGTTTCCTACCATACGCTGATATTCTTTAACATTGATCTAATGTTCTTGTTTTTTCGGATCGTTAGCCGTTCCAATCAGAAATCGGGCTTAATATGAGCCAACTTGTTGATATGATAGTAGGCCTACTGGAAACTGGCCACATGGCTTCGTTAGGCATGGTAAATGTAACACTAACAGTAAACAATCGTTTAATAATTATTATTAGGCCTGTGACTGAAACATCACACACGATTTATCAATTAGTACAGCTCTATTCCTTCGTGTTTCTAGTAATTTAATTCAGCCAATTAATAATATTAGTATAAATAAATTTACACCTTAGTTACTCTTTAACTTCTAATAAGTTAAAAATCCGATGCGAAATTAACATCTGGACTGGAAATAGGAATTAGAACCAAGCCTTTGTAAACAGAAAATTACGCATGTAAAACCAAGTCTATATATTTTATGATAACATTTCACTGTATCAAAAGGTCTTATTAAATAGTTGAGTTTAAATAGGCAACGATAATTATGATCCAATTCCTAATTGGAGAAAGTGTGATCGGTAACCATGCCCTAATTAAAATGGACACTTTCGACGGCAGGTCTAGCCTATACGTTTCGTCTGTGTTTTGCCATACCTTCTTGATACGTCCTCGCTTTATAAACCCCCTGAAACCTTTTTAATTATTTTATCGAGACCACCTAAACAAATAGGCCTGGAAGATTTACTAGATTTTGCTAGTTGTCAAAATAGCATCCCTGTGTGGATTAATTTCGATCCTAGTTCTTTGTACGCTAATTCTGCTGTCATTAGCGATACTTTGCAGGGCCCAGTAGAGTAAGGCGACCTACAGGTATTTGAAATTCTGTATAGGCCTAGTATATATCTGCCGGTTAATACGGTAATCGTTTAAAAAATTGCAAAATGTACGCTTGAATTTTACTGACCTAATTTACTAATCTTAAAATTATAGTAAACCTAAACAGGGGTTTAATGAAATTGAGATCATTTATTTGCGGAATCGAATCATGTAAAATCCATTGCTATTGCGGCTGTATAGGCCTATAACACAACCTGTAGTTAGTTTATATATCTTTAAAATTCTTTAAAAATGTACGTTTAGGTCTTAACTTTAATAATCTTAAAATTACAAAAGGCTTAAAAGTAATAGGGTTTACATTTTTTTTTCCGGAATACCGGATCACGTAAAAGTTAAGCGCTATTTTCGTCTAGACATTAGCGAAGTTAGTATGCCGATTTCTGTCTGCTGAATTCACAACTTGCACTAAAACAGTGCGGTCTCAATATTTTTTGTTCATTACTGGTAGAAAGATACCATCTTGACATTTTTATAGTTTGTTAATACAAACACAAGGTTTGGTAGAATTTAGAGATATCAGATAAGTAGTAAACTAAACAGATAGCCTACAAGTTATTATCGCAATTAATACGTAAATACTACTTATTTCTCTTCCGAATTACTACAAGGCCTGGCTAATCAAAAAGATATTTAATTGATATGTTATTGTTAAATAGATTATCTGTATTTGCATTTAGTTCATAAAATAGCCGATTTGTATTTCAGGCTTAGGCCATAGAGAAAAGAAACATAGAGAAAAGTAGGCCTACAACATAAGACCCGCTGTTTCTGCTCAACTGAACATATTCATGATATGTATCCGAAGTTTCGAAATAAATATAAACCTATTTGAAGTTTCGAAACAAATGTTTTTTATATTTGTACGCTGCGTTGGGTTAACCTTATTTAGTTTGACTTTTGAACGGCCATTGTTGTTTCGAGTGTTTACGGACTCGTCGAAAACTTGATGGCCAACTAACTTTGATGTTATACGGCATCGGAGGGCAAGGTTCACACTAATTATTAATCAGTAATTACATGTGTAAATATAAGTTAGATTTTAAAGGAATGACCTTTTAACTATCAGTATTGTTTCCCTCCCCTATGAGGAGAGCTCGTGTCTGTCTATATGCTTGCAGAGACCTCTCCTAAGTGGACACCACCCATAACGGACACTAATTCAAAGACCCGTTTGTTCTTCCTATCTAATCAGTGCATTTTGTACCTCTCGTAAGCGGAAACCTCCCATAAGCGGACGCGGACACTTTTTGTCTTAAAATTTAGATTTTTTTGTATGTTAATTTACCTCCCATAAGCGCACATCTCAGAAAATTTAGTGATTTTTCTGTACAACGAATGCAATTCTGTAGAAAAAATTGTCGTTATATTGTAATGACTGAGAATCATATTATTGAACCAATCTTTAAAATGAAGAACAATATTAAATAAAATATAGAATACGATGTCTAGAAATTTTAGAGGCCATTTGTGTCGAGAGGGCCGTGAAATGTGAGACATAAGGGCGAACACATAATTTTACAACTTCAGCCTCTCTATCGGCCGAAATTCTCGTAAGCGGACACCTCCCGTAAGCGGACAATTTTCCCGGACCCGAGGGTGTCCCCTTACGGGAGATTCAACTGTATCTTAAAACTATGGTTTGAACCGATTTACTTTCGGATTTACAGACCATGACGGGACCTGCCTTAGGTCGGCCCTGCACAGGTTTGGTGCCGATCCGTATTTTAACCCGTATTCTATAGGCCGAAGTGATTATACATAACATTTTAGGACCTGGTATAGGCCTGTCTCAAATTGACAGCTGTTTATACGATAAAAAAGGGGAAAAATAGAATAGGTCGTCCCCCACTCGTTTGAAACTTTAAAGTAGGGGAAAGAGAAAAAAATCTTTATCGCGGCCTAATTTGTCTTTTTAAGCTACAACAGTTTTAATCGATCAAAATGAAGGTTTTAATATAATAGTTTAATAATAGGCCTACTAGTTTAACAGGCACCCAGTTCATCTTTAAACCTCATGGTGGAACACAACATCACATTTAGTAGTCGATTGGCTTTGTAAAAAAGATTTTAGTTGAATATACTTTACTAGAAACCCTGAGCTTTCTACCTTAGAAAACGAAAAGAACTACTGTATTTTAGCCTTTGTGCAAAATTAAAAGATAATATAATAACCCACCTTACGCGTCTACGTAATAATGTGAGACATTATTGAATAGTAATAATAATGAATAAATAATTGTAATACCTTATTAATAATTATAAAAAAAAAAAATATTTTGTTATTGTTAAAATTTAAATCACCAAAGAATTCTCACTTTTTTTTCTTTCAGAGTAATATAGCTTGATTTTGTTTGTGGCTTGTGTACACTAAGTCTTTTTATATTTGATGTCTATTTTTAATTTATAGGCCTAATGAATGTTTTATATTTGTAAATATCATGCAATTCAGGCATTGGCTGCGAATCTGGTATTGAATAAAATGAAAGGAAATATGTTTTTTTTTTTATTGTAACGGCGGACTGTTATAGGCCTACTACTACGTCAGTGGCCAAAACAGGAAAAATCTGTTGAAAACTTGCGTACAAAAATATGTAAAGATTGTCTTTTTTATAAGTAGCGTCATGACCCGGTCATATAATAATTCGATATTAATCAATTGAAACACTATTATGTTTTGTAGATTTTCCCAAACGTTCCTTGTTGGCTTTACTAAGACAGCGGTTTATTTCATTGTTTTCTTCGGTTGGGGCGGAGTTCAGATTAACCACCTCAAATAGACACCGCAATAAAACTGTTTGTTTCTGCTTATTCATCTTTGCTCGCCTTTTATATTAGGAGGATTTGGTCTTGTTTAAGCCATAAATGAAAGTATCTTTTATATTGTTGGCTATTTGTATTGTTTAGGACTTCAGTAAGTTGTATATTTTACTCGGTAGATACTCACTTGTCAGTAATATCGAGAGAGGGCAGGCCTAACCAGCAAGTCTAGCCTAACCAATGAGCAAATACAAGGATTCAGTTGTGTATATACGCTTGTAAGGAAAATGGGTTAAGCGGTTTTGGGGGATTTTTGATCTATCGGATAATGACCCATTCAATTCAATATCCATATATTGCAATTTTGTTATAACATAGGCCTACACTATCATACCTACGTGATACACTCTGTAGTAGTACGGTACGTATGGTCTAAACACAATTGAATTAATAATTAAAACACCGTTAATAATCATTACAAAATTATTTTAACAATGGTTTCCACTTTCAGACATTGATGACAAATAATATTATTTTTTTCCCGAGAAACTATAGGCCTATACTTTGGCAATTTCTTCCAAAATTATAAAAAAAAAATCATAGCTTACAGTTAGTACAATGTTGCGCGCTCCATGTTAGCCATACTTAAACCTCCTTAACTATAACCACTCTTATAACGAATAGTACATAGATCACTACGGTAACTATACATACGCCTTAATATATTAATGTTAGAAAAAAAATGAAAAGTTCATGTCCATGTACATAGTGAATATAAGGACCAGCTGTCTCGGACTAATAATAGTTGATAAAGGCAGGCTTTATTTCTGAAATTCAAACCTCTGCATATTGGGATGTTATCTCAGAACACTCGATCAACGTCATGTAAGATGGATCCGATTTGTCAATCTAGTTGCCGAGCTAAGCTAAATTTTGTAACTTGAGAGTCACTCATTGTAACAATTACTTGGCCTAAAATGAAAGTTTACTCACAGACGTATGCCTGGCCTGCTTATCACTGACGCAGATCTTGAAAATGTAAAAAAAAGTCTGGGATGGGGGTTACTGTTTGTCCAACTTTTGAAACAAATTTTGTTTATGTAGAAGTCATCAGAAGTTCATTAGGAGTCACTTCATGATCTGCGCATATGATTTTGGCGGTACTTAATAAAAAAAACAATTAGACCTAGGCCTATTTACAGTCGACCTTCTCAATTACAAACTTCTCAATTACAAACCTTCTATTTTACAAACTCTATTCTGTCAATGACACCATGTAAACAATGGGCAATGATGTAATTATCCGATAATTTATCATTGATATATTTTTGTTTTTCATTTTTACCTCCTAGTTCATTTAAACAACTTTTTTAACAACAAGGAGCACAAAATAAAAACAAACTTTCTCATTTACAAACACTTTCCAGCTCAAGGGGTGTGTAAATGAGAAGATCGACTGTATAGGTTATTGATGAAGGAAACATGCCAAATTATACCATAGCGGCAGTGGCGGCGACAGGAATTCTCCGAGGGCATGGCACCCCCGAAAGATCGAGGTGGGCGTGTGCCCGGGTTTCAATTTGACAATCAAAAAACGGTTTTTTTTCTATTTTTGGTGCCTTTTTATTTTAGGCCGATTGGTATATTGTGGGCTCGACTGGATCTGGATTGTAACGATCTTTTTCAGCCACCATGAAAATTAATTCTTTTAGTCGGTGCAGGTCAACTCGTACCCACCAAATTCGTACCCATTCCAACTCATACCAAATGGATACCTACCCAGATTCCGAGGCTCGTACCAACAATGGATAAAGTTGAACATGATTTTGTTACTTTACGAGATGTGTTAGTGAATTGCCGCGGGTACGAGTTATCTAAAATCTGGGTACGACTTGTGGGTAGGAGTTAGCATGTAGGCATACGACTTGTCCAGTATTCATACTGGTTTACCATAACACTAAAGCGAAAAGATATGAAAGATGCGAAAAAATGAATGTTTGCTACAGGGATTGTCAATTACATTGTTTTCTTTCTGTTTTTAGATGGATGCCCTGGTGAAATGTGGACCCCAGATTATGGAGGTACGATCTAGAATTTCAAAATACACGAATAACAAACCCAATACATTTACATCCTTTAAATATTCACGCCATTGTGTTTGGATCAATATTTCGATATTTATTAAGTCGTCGTCATGATACATAGGCCTAGGCCTACTTCCAAAAATAAAATAGGCAAACTCGCCATTATGATTTGGACTCAGGAAGGTTTGATGTGCTCGATCTCCTCAGGAATGAGTGTACATAGATGCTTTCTGTCATCATAGAAATACGAAAGAGGATATCAAAATTCATAATTAAGAATTGCATATACCAAATGAGTGATGTATCTTGAAAAATCCAACTGTGGGTGGTAAAATGACTAAAACCAGTACTTTGAGATTATTCATAAACTTAGGGTGGGTCTTAGGTTGAAATTAAGAAGCTTTCGAAATGACGACGCGCTGAGATAGGACGGGGAAGTCAGTCAACTATGAAGGCCGTTGTACAGCC
>JAOTQE010098988.1:0-14057 GCA_025631205.1 Nesometra sesokonis
GAAAATCGCGAAAATGTTATTTTATTAAAACGTCCCATCGCGAAAATAAAAGGCCGCGAAATGTTTGAAATCGTGAATTCGCGAAAATTTAAGGCCGCGAAAATAAAGGGTTTTACAGTAACTTAAAGAAATATTTTATAATATTTTAAGTAATTAGTAATTAAAAGGAGAGGTTTACTTTTTTGGAGACATTTTGGTGTCAAAATGTTTAGAACGTAAATCATCAGGCAAGTTGTTTAAAAGATCAGAACATTTATTGCACTGAGAATAAACAACTTAAGAAATATTTATAATATAGGTTAAATAATTACTGTGGTAATTAAAAGGAAAATTATAATTTTTAGAGACCTGATTTTGGTGTTGAAATGTTTAGAACATAATTTCTATTAGATGTAATAATAAGTTACCAGTAAAAAAAATTATTGCTAGAACAAAAAGGAATTATGTAACAAAAGATTCATTCAAATTAATTGTATTCAATAACTGTGTTTCCTTAATCACGAACTAAATAATCATTACATTTGAAAAAAATGGGAAAACACCATAAAAGGAGAGTTTGGAATTAGGAAGCCTATTTTAATTATTATTCAAATTCCTCCCATACTGTAAGGAACATAAAAGACAAGAAAAGACTACCAAACACATGCTACAGTAGCTGGTCAAGCCAACATAAAAAAATAATAGTTTAATAATAGTTTAACAGTTTTTGATTAATATAACGCCTTATATAATAGTCTCACGGCGCTGTGGACTAGATGTTACACATTCATATGACTTTCTATTCCCCTAAGGGTCATGTCATGCAGCAAGTACTGGCTTGCATTTGTGCCCATTCGTCTGTCCACAGCAGGAATAATGTATGAACCAGTACATCGGGGTAACCCCCTACTCGTCTTGAAAGGTGTACTGGGTTCTTTATAGTGCACACGTACCGTATGTATACACTGGGCCTACGGTTTATAGTCCTTATCCAAGAAGACTTGTTCCACCACCAGAACCATGGTGTGAGCGGGTCTCAAACCCATGCTGTTGTTATTGCTATGGTTCACGGTTTCCTGCATTAACCGCCAATCGGCCATACGACTCGCAAAAAAAAAAAACAGTTACTGTACAAGTCAACATCACAAGAGATGATGGACAGTAAGCATTTTCAACATGGAAGTTATTTAAAGAATAAGTTTTAAAATAATTTTACTCTTAATGAAATTACAGATGAATTTAAATTACGAATTTCACCAGGTGATATGTGAGAAATTGGAATGTACAGTAAACCTGAAATGAGGATTCTGTGTTAAGACAATGAATATCAAATATCAAACAATAAAGCCGGTAACTCACTGCGTGGTGCGGTGGTCGTACTACTAAACCATCGCTCACTGTGTGTGTTGTTGCCAGACGCGATGAGAGTCTCCTCCTTGTCAGCCGATGTTTTTTTTAGTGATTCAACTGGGAAATCACTAAAAAAACCATGGGTTCGACGAGTACGAGACTCTCATCGCGTCTGACTACCACACACACAGATAGTGACGATTTAGTTGTACGACCGTCGCACGACTCAGTGAGTGCCCGGCTTACATTCAACATACACAACAACAGTACATTTACAATTATAAAAGAAGTTAACAGTATAAAAACAGACAGTATTGCTCATATTTAGTGGTGTCATTTAAACCGGCGACTGGTGGAAAACCCAGCCATAATATTTTTGCGCGGACTAATATTAGTATTATGGGATATGTAGATTTATAGATTTATACTTTCCACAGTTAAGCAAGTTTGACCTCCAAAAAAGCTCCACCATATTTTGATTTGTAAAACAGGTATTTATAGCCATTAAATTTGGCAGTCAAACCATATGATTGCTGTCAAGGATATAACACAATAAGGACTTAAATTGAATCCAAATTATATAGATTTAGAATTGTTTTTTTAGGTAAAGAAAATGACCAGGTGGGGAATAGACCAGAGACAAATGCCTTAGAGGCACCTGCTGTCTGAAATATTACAGTACTTGAGATAACCTTGATAATAAAACCTTATCCAGGATATAGAACCACTCCTTACAGTAAATAATTTTATGTCCAGAAAGAAATATTGGAATTTTGAAAAGTTCTTATATTTTTTTTAGTTATAAAGTATAATGCATACTCAAAGGAGTGAGACACGCCATCGTGACAGGATCTAATATTTCAACATAAATTATGTCATCATCATGAATCAATTTGCTGAAAGTATTGAATCCTGTCACGATGGGATTTATCTCATTGCTTGGATTGTGCATTATACTTTCTTACTTGAAATTGATTAGTGGACCTTTCGAAGCTTTAGTTAATTTCACAACTCTATGTATGACTGACTAAAAATGGAAAAAAACAGGGTTTTTTAGGTAACTTCCCATATTTTTGGATATATAATTTCCAGAAAATTGTAAAAAACACAAACTTATGCTTATAAACCTATGTGCTATGCAAATATTGTTAATTATTATCATACTGTAATTATCTTTGTTCTACTCATCGCCCCCCCCCCCACCTTCGCTGCCGAATCGGCGTCAGTCAGTCATTAGTTACTAGTTGTCACCGTCAGTCAGCTTCCAAAAAAATTTCTGAAGAACAAAACAATAAACTCTGCACTTTTAAACCATCTGAATTACATTCTTATTTCTTGAGGACCAAGTGGTGTGGAATCGATGTCTATGCACTACTCACCAGAATAAAATGACCTTAGCCATATTCTCCAGCTTGTGGATTATTCCATTATTTCAATGTTAAATTTTGATGGCCAGTGTTTATTTAGACAAGTGTAACACACAGTATTAAAACCAATACTTCGGTGTGTGTAATTTTTAACACTCAAACATATAAATAATTTTTGGTGGTTTATTTTTTTTTTTAGGGATACGTCTGGACAAGGGCGGTTTTGCACGATCCTGCGGACGTACTCTAGAGGTGTACAGGGAATCTTAGTTGTTTATGACATCACGAATCGTTGGTCATTTGATGGAATTGATAGGTGGCTTAAAGAAATTGATGAGGTAAAGACATAGCTATATAATAATAAAACTAGAGTGTTAGCTCCCTTTTTATAAATGTATTATTTTGTATCAGTAACACCACAGTGAGGCACAAACAGCACTACTGTACAGAATGGTGCATCTCCATTTAAAGCTGGTCATTCACTGCATCGTGCGACGGTCGTACGACGGTCACATGACTAAACAGTCGCTCCCTGTTTGTTTGGTTGCCAGACACGATGACAGTCTTCTACTTGTCGGCTGACGTTTTTTTAGTGATTTTTTGGTTGAATCACTAGAGCGACGGTTTAGTCGTAATATCAACATTGCATAATTCTAGATGGTATTTTTGATATAATTTCATCTAGATGATGTTAAGCTTTTGATTAGTTATTTTAACTACACCTTAAATTTTATTTTATTTCGTGTCACATCCAACAGCAAGTTAACCCGCCACTTACAGGATGAGAACTACGCCATGCTTTCTAAACCAAGTCTCATTATGAGGCTTAGGGAGTGGCGTTGTTATGTCGTGGGAACCAACCTAGCGTTTAGCCAGGTTTGATCCCAGGACCTCGGGATTAGAAGGCAAGCATGCTAACCACCAATCTACAGCGCCACTCTACTCTATCACCCTTTGTCAATGTTTTGTATACTGTATATATTATTATTGACAATAAAGTTGAAGTTTTGTTGTTGTTGTTGTTGTAATAATTCTTTACAACATTTGCCTTTGTAACCTGGTTGGTTACAAACTGGGAAAGCTTCAGGTTGTTTCTCACAAAGTTTGTGAGAAACAACAAGTTTAGTGCAATTCCATAACCCTCATAGTGATTTTTTTTGTTAATATTATCATGTAAGTCCCATGTGAGAAACTTCACTGTTGGATATGACACTAAATTGATTTTTTTTTTCTAGCATGCCCCTGGAGTTCCAAAGATCCTGTTGGGGAACCGGCTTCACCTTGCATTCAAGCGTCAGGTCACAACGATTGATGCTCAACTATACGCCTTGAAGAACGGCATGGCTTTCTTTGAAGTAAGCTCATTATGCGACTTCAACATCTTGGAATCAATGACAGAACTAGCAAGAGTTGTCCTTAAAAGGAACGGTATGGAAAGAGTCTGGAGAACAAATAAAGGTATTTATTTAAAATATGGTATTTGCAAATGCTTAGATTTTAGCCACCAGTCAGTAGTATTAACCATGCCTTGGTAGCCAGTGAATAGTATTAACCATGCCCTGGTAGCCAGTCAATAGTATCATCCATTCCCTGGTAGCCAGTCAATAGTGTCAACCATGCCCAGATAGCCAGTCAATAGTATTAGCCATGATATAATAGCCAGTCAATAGTATCAACCATGCCCTTATAGCAAGTCATTAGTATCAACCATGCCCTGGTAGCCAGTCAATAGTGTCAACCATGCCCTGGTAGCCAGTCAATAGTATCAACTATGCCCTACTAGCCAGTCAATAGTATCATCCATGTCCTGATAGCTAGTCAATAATGTCCATGCATTGATAGCCAGTCAATAGTATTAGCCATGTTCTAATAGCCAGTCAATAGTATCAGTCATGCCCTGATAGCCAGTCATTAGTAGTATCAACCATGCCCTGATAGCCAGTCATTAGTAGTAGAACCTCGATTTTACATACTGTACGGGACCAGAAGGGGTATGTAAAAACGAGGGTTTGTAAAATTGAGTTATGGTCTTTTATTAAGGTTTATTCATTAGTTATTGCCCTATTTACACACTAAATTCTAATATAAAGAAGATTTTTAATATATTAAATCTATATTTGTTAATTTTAACACATAATTACATTAGGTCAAGTTAAATTTTATGTTTAATGCTCAATATTTGACTATTTTTAGTTTGTTTTAGGGGTATGTAAAATTGAGGGTTCATAAAATTGAGGTATGTAAAATCGAGGTTCTACTGTAGTATTAACCATGCCCTGATAGCCAGTCAGAAGTATTAACCATGCCCTGATAGCCAGTCAGTAGTATTAACCATGCCCTGATAGCCTTTCAGTAAATGTTACTTTTACCCTTTTACACTTTACATACATTAATAGCAAATGTACAGAAAATAAATGTCTTATTGAATTGAAAGTTACTATGTCACGTGCAATAGTAAAACAATGTTTTGATTATTCAGAAGATAAAATGATAAATGATCATGTTTTATTTTTAGTTTTAAGCTTACAAGACTTCTGCTGCCGAGTGATAGTAAATTGCACGTGTACCTACGCCATGGAGAAGCTTCCCTTACCGCCGACACTAAGATCACGACTTAAATCATTTGCAGATGCCAACCATATGCATCGTTACATGCTACCACAAACCGATTTGCGATCTAAGAAGCGACGTACCATCCTCAACCCATCTGACCCACCCTACTCACAACGAAAGAGCTGCATTATTTCATGATTAATTGCCGGTGGTATTATTACGTTCACTGACAGGGATGAGTTAACTTGTTTTAAACTGGGTGTCGCATGGTGAGCCGCGGACAAGTAAACTTACTTTTACCGCTATCAGTACCCATAGAATTTTGCCAGCTATAGTACGATTGGTGACTTCATGTATGTCAACCAGTCGATTTTGTAAAAAAAGATATATAGAACCCTCAATTATTTTTGGGTAACAGAACCATATTTTACGATAGAAATGGAGATTGTATAGTGCCCTCTGTTGCTTTGCACCCTTGAAGGAACAATGCAGTGAACGTGTTGCTGGCTGGTGGTATATTAAACGTGTATAGTTTGGGGACTACTGACAAGAAAGTGCAAAGATTATTATATAAAAATGAACAAGATTTTTTTTTTTTAATTTTTGAGAGTGTGCTTCCTGCCAAGGATTAGATTCGAGTAATGTATTCACATTTTTGAAAAGCCTAAATATTGGAGGTAAACAGCTCCCCGAAAAATAATGGTTTGATAACCTATAGTTATGTATATTGTTTACGGAGTCAAAAATTATTATTATTATTATTATGTATTCATGAATTTAAAAAGCATGCTAAAATGTGGAGGTAGATGTCCATCCTACGTAAATATTTGAGGCTAGTCAAATTAATATTAATTCTGGGTTATTAATGATTACTTCTACAGTTGTGTGATGTATTCAGAATTTTTAAAATTAGAGTGATTTTTAAACAATTCATCTTATATGAGCAAATCTTAAAAGATATTTTGTGTTAATAATGGGATGTTTGTTGGTAAGTAACGATCTTGGGCTTATGTGAACGCCCTCAAGCTACTGAAAATAAATGGCATTTTTATAGTTGAGGGTGACTTTTTTTTTAGTAACGTCAAATGTAAAGAATTTTTGGGCATACTTATTAAACAAAGTAGGTGTTCAGACAGTGGCTTCCTTTATTCTCCTCTCATGTCTCCTCCATTCTTCTTCACCCGCATCTCCCATATGCTCATCATCTCTATGCCCCTCTATGCCCTACACCCATGTAGATAAAATTTGTAGTTTTTGTGATTATTGCCTTGTAGGTAATATTGTACTAGTTAGTGAGGAACTTTATATTTGTGATGCCCTTGAACTAAAAATTATGCAAATGAAGCAAGGACATTTTAATATTAGTAGGTATGTGAAGAATTTGTTCCTCTCAAATCTTGCGATTCTGAGATTCAACTGGTCAGAATTTGAGGTGCAATCGGCAACTTATGAATAATTCTGTTACTTAAACTGATTGAATTTGATCTCCAATTGATAATTTATTTAAATTCTATGTCACGACATAATTCCAACTAATTTGCATAATCTTCAGTTCCAGGTGTCACAAATTCAAAGTTTTATCATTGTAAAAAAAACAGTCACTTTAAGAAAAACCTCTGATTTTGATATGGAAATTTCGAATTATTACTATCTGTGTTGTAGATGTGTTGTGTTGTCAGGTATACATAAGTCTTGTTATCAACTTTTATAGAGGAGGAGGTTTTATGATGAGAGTAATGTTGGTTGGGAACCGTAGAGGATCCCCTGTGGATACGAAATATGGTCATCACTTCCAAAACTGACCTTCCAGAAAAATCATCATCCATACTAAACTAGATGCTTTGTAAAGTTTCATAAATCATGGAATAGATAAACTTGAAAATTTTCATCTTATATGAAATTGTCCACTGAATCCAAAACATTATATCTGAAAGAAATTTGTATTAAAACAAGCTTTTAAGCCACCATGTACAAAGCGCCACGTCACGGCAAATCGTGATCCTACGGTTATGGTCCGATGATTCTGAAAATTCACACAAATGGTCTAAAATACATTGTATATAAAATTAAACACTCAATTTCAATATCGGCTATTGTAAGCCCGCAGTGGCCCTTTGAAATTCTCTATAATTTATCTTTACGTTTTTCTCTGATCAACATGAAGGTGAAATCACACCATAAAAAAATTCAGAAAAAGGTTTAGGAACATGACCGGTATGCACCTCTGTTCTTTATCATGGATCCAATGTTTTTCCGGATCATTAGATGTCCTCACCCGAATTTTACCCGAAATTTGGTGTGGTGCTATTAAGCTCTTTCCAGACTACCAAATTTTATTTGAAAAAAAAAATTTTGATATACTGTACCCATACATAGTAAGGATATGTCCATATATGGTCATGTCATGTCATCATGACCATATATAGGCATATCAAAGGTTTTTGTCAAAGAAAATCTGGCAGTCTGTACCGAGCTTTACCGTATTCTTTGTGGGTTCTTAACTTTTGATGTCTCAGTTTGTGATTAGTTCATTGTCATGTGTAGAATAACTCCATGTTGACAAAGCCTTGAGGGTGTTTCTATGGTGCCATATAGGGTCATTTAAAAATAATTATAAAATTGTGGTCTTTGAATCAACATATTCTTATTAAAATTCAATACAGTAGTTTAATAATCTAGTTTTTACAGTATGGTGTATTGCCCAATCATCACTATAAAGACCTTACTTGTAATGTGTCCTGATGATGACATAATTTATGTTGAAATATTGAATTCCAACATTATTTCAAGTGTGCATTGTACTTATCAAAAATTAAACAGTGGACCATTGGTTTTTTAAATTGATTCCATTTTGAACTTTGTAATTGTTAAAATTTAAATGCTGATACCATGGCAAAATGAAATTTGCAATTCTCTCCTCCCTTAAATTTAAAGTTAAATATTTATTATGTACTGTAAAGTGGTAATTTTTGCGGTACATCAATTTTTTCTCAATTTTTTGTGCAAAGGCAATGTTGTAAATAAAAACCTTTGAAAATTTATTCCCATAAAAATTTGTATAGCAAAAATATAAATTTGCGAAAATAACAACATGCAAATATTGTTAATGGGTAGAAAATTCGAAAATTTACAAATTGGAAAATTACTACTTTTACAGTAAAGTTTATATCCTACAAATTTGTAATGCATTCATTAGATTGAAACAAAAAAAAATATATGTTAATTATTTTTTTCTTTGCTTTGTATGGCACTACTCAATGAAACTGCAAGCAACGTGCCGCATGTTGCCGGTTAGTTAGCGGTATTGCTTGGATATGCGCTGAGCTTAAATGCAAATTCTTTGAATGAAGGTGGAATCTTTATCGCAATACTAAATCACATGGTGTCTATTTACTATACACAGAGTGCTAAAATAATACGTAATGAATGGTGAAGGACGTACAGTCAAACTTGTGGAATCTAAAATGGCATTAAAATAAACTTTGACTTTTTGAATTTTGACTTAGAGATACTAATAAGCCATTTCACAGTTTCAACTGCACATGTGCAATATTAAGGTCAAATCACATAACGATGCGAAGCAATTATATCCTTTTCAATAAGCCGCGCATCTTTTTATGACTTGACCTTAATCATGCACATGCTCAGTTGAAACCGTAAAATGGCTTATTAATGGAAAGTTATCAATTTGGCGCAAAAAATAAATCCGACGTAGAAAAATGTGACTTATGCAAATTCGACTTAGACAAGTTTAACTGTATTCTAATATAATTCTAATATAATTCTATAATATAATTCTGTATTCTAATGCTTACCATACTGACTGGGATGTAAGCCTATGCCTGCCAACTCGTATCCATTTCACCACTATTTGCAATTTTTACCATTTTTGCTCTATATTGTCTCATTCATGAGAAAAAAGTACATTTATTTATGCGTGAAAATTCTGCTAATGGGCAAGTAAAAATGATCTGTGCTTGAGACATTTGAAATAGGCCTCCATGTGTGAAACTCACGAATTATGATTGAGATTTGGCAGGTATAGCCCTTTGGGAAAAAGAATAACTTTGTTAACATGGTAGATAATGGTAGTGACAAGGTAGATACAGGTAGTTAACAGAGTTAACCCTATAAAAACTACCATATCAAGGGATATTACCAAGGATATAGTCAGCAATGTTAAGTATAGGAAAATAAAGCCATTATTTAAATAAACCCCTAAGGCATTAATAACATCAATGTAGATATATAGCGCAAACAAAATAATCAATGAGAGTTATTTTTTCAAAGGGTTGTATTTTTTGGCTTTTCCAAATTATGTAATTGCCCTTTGAAAAGAAATAATTCTGTTAGCATGGTAGATGGTAGTGGCAAGGTAGGTAAAGGTAGTTACGGTTAACCCTATAAAAACTACCATACCAAGGGATACTATATACCAAGGATTTGGTCAGCAATGCTCTACAAATACAGCCATTATTAACATCAATAGGGTAATTATATACTACCTTACTAGGTAGTTCTCCGTGGTACTGGGAGGATCTCCCTAGTAGTTTAACATGGTAGATCTGCCTAGTCAGAGGATGTTATTTTTTTCAAAGGGAGGCTTTATCTGAACCAGTATGAAATACTTAACTCTGAATAAATTTAATTTATTTAAGATAATCTTTAAGAGTGAATTAAAAGCCACTTTTGTATAAAATTGTGTTAGACTAGAAGAAGTACTGCATAAGAATATATACATTGTCATAGAATTGAATAGTTTTCTAAAAGTATTTCTTTTTATGTTAAAATAAATAAGAACTAAAAATTTAAATTAATGTACTGTATATATAATATATTCAATTTTTGTATATAATTATTATGAAGAATATTTTGTTTTGGTTGAAGTCTGTTTCCTTTTCGTCATTCACGATTTTTGCTAAGGTAAAAAATTATTTTTTCACATTTTGAAAGTTGTGATTAGCCAATCCGTTGATGCTACTGCCCGCTGTGTATGGCATATACACCACGCCATTATTTTAGTGTTTTGGCTGGATGAACGAAATACAAGTAGCGCTCCATCTTTCGGATGAGACATGAAGCCGTTGGTTCATTTGTTTATTAAAGAACTTGGTTTACTCTATGGAAAAGAGTAGGTGATTGTCTCCCGGTGTACTGCTCAATCACCACCAGAAAGACCCCACTGGAAATAAGTCCCAAGACTTTTGTGAGTTATCATATTCTGCTCTATTAGAAGGTACCAAAAACTAAATTTTTAAACATTTCCTACCATTAGACTCATTTTGTGATGAGATATCACAAAACCATGCATCAGTGAATGGTGAATTACAGCATGTTGATATGTATTGCTGTACCAGCATGATATTAAATTTATCTGTATCATCACTGAGGATAGTAGCGCCATCTATCATATCACTGTAGAAATATAAGTAAAAACTTGGTACAATTGAACAAGATGCAGTCACATCAGGGGCGAATCCAGGATCTCTAAAAAGGGCTAGTGCCAAGCTAGTGATGGGGGCATGCCAAGTATCTAGGGGCACAAACAAATTGTGAATACCAAAAGGCTCCTCTCCCCCAGATCAGGATCCACCTCCCCCCCTGCTCATATGATGCTACTAAGATGGACAATGCTTTTTTTAACTGCTACAGTCGCAGTATAAACCATGTATATGATGCCACTGACTACAATTGACTAATGATGTTTAATAGCTGAAAATTGCACTCCACTGTAGCAAAAATCGTGTATTGGAAAAGGTGTTCTGTTTATAGGTACTTTAAGAATATCACAATTTATGGATAAGTATGATATGCCCATATATAGTCATGATGTTGGTGTATTATGATGTCACATCTATATATGATCATGATGTCATCTATATATGGTCATATTATGATGTCATCATACCCATATAAGTTTATATTATGATGTCGTATCTATGTATGGTCATATTATGTCATCATGCCCATGTATGATCATATTATGATGTCTTGATGTAATGATCATATTATGTCATCATGCTCATTTATGATCTTATTATGATGTCATCATGCTTACATAGGATCATATTATGATGTCATGCTCACATATGATCATATTATGATGTCATCATGCCCATATGTGATCATATTATGATGTCATCATGCCCATATGTGGCAGAGCCAAGCCTCATTAGACATAAGTCGGAAAATTGAAAATTGAGTTTTTTATGGATTATAAAACTACATATTATTATATTTAACATGCAAAAAAAAATCAGTTTCATGCGATGTTTCCTTGCGAAGTTATAAATAATCGAAGTTCCAACATTGCAAATGTAAGTTTTGAGAAAACTGCATTTGAAAATTGTTTATCCGTATACATTACCTAAGCAAAGTCATTTTAAATTGCATTTTTAAAACATTTTTGGTCATATATCTAAAAAATTGTTAATATAGTGTGAAAGTTGAATGTATGAACTGTATAATTTTTAAATAAAATAAAATTTCAAAAAATTGACCATTTTTAAATTTCTGCCTATTGTGGAAATCTAGCATTTTGCGACTTATGTCTCATTTGGCTTGGCTCTGCCACATATATGATCACATTATGATGTTGTCATGCCCATATATGATCATATTATGGTATCATGTACATATATGATCATATTATGATGTCATCATTCATGCCCATTATGTCATACCCATGTACGATCATGATGTCATCATGCCCATATATGATCATATTATGATGTCATCATGCCCATATATGATCATATTATGATGTCATCATGCCTATATATGATCATATTATGATGTCATCATGCCCATATATGATCATATTATGATGTCATCATGCCCATATATGATCATATTATGATGTCATCATGCCTATATATGATCATATTATGATGTCATCATGCCCATATATGATCATATTATGATGTCATCATGCCCATATATGATCATATTATGATGTGGTCAGATTTCTTTTACGATAGTGTGTAGAATCCTATTCAATCATCATTTTCAGATATGATTTGTGATTGAGAAATGTTAATTAAATAAGAATATGTATTCAACAGATTGAATGTATGTCTTTGGAGACTTTTTATTTCTTTTTTTATTAATTTACATATCAGATGTTTGAATAAGTGCTACTGATGTACTCCTTAGCATTGTAGTATTTCGTATAGAGGAACATCTGGGTTACCTAAGGTCCATGGTGTGATTCAGCTGATTGTGTTTAAGGAGAATAGAATACAACCCCACCCTGCCCTCTTTCTTAAACATCTGGGTGTTCTTTTTGTATATATTCTAACATTTATGAAATACTGCATTTAATATTTTTTGTTAACAATGTGCAAAAATTGTGTTTTGTATAAAAGTGATAAATAATTTTGTGGGCATTTAGTATACCTTATAAATTGTAGTCTTATAAATTGGAATGATAAATGACAAAATGAACTGTTTCCCATAGAAAATAAAAGAATTATGATAAGAAAAGTATTTTATATTATAATGACATGATTTAGCAAGTAAAATGATGTATTGATCAATCAAAATGATAAAAACATTGCAGGCATAACAATTTATACATTTTATTATGACCACATTTGATTTGTCAAAACATGCATAGCATTACAGTGTAACCTCGATTTTACATACTGTACTTGAATTTTATGAACCCTTAATTTTAAATACTCTTAAATTTAACTAAAAATTGTAAACTATTAAGTTTAAACTTAAATTCTAACTGGACATGGTGTTAAAAATATGTTGAAATTTACAAATAATTGTAGAATTTTGTATAGTTAACATTCTCTAGAACTAAACAATGGGTAGTAGTAAATATATGAGAATATAAGTAATGAACAAACTTACAATAATACTGTAACTCTATTTCACAAACCCCCGGATTTTCATACCCCTTTTGGTCCCTTAAAGTCTGTAAAATCAAGGTTCTACTGTGCAGTATATACAAATGAAATCTGGTTATTTTCTGTAGGAACATTTATCATTATCGTCATAGTGTATTGAAATTGCCCTTTATAAAAAATGTCTATATGAGGCAAGGCATGGCAAAACCACCAAGTTGTCGCACAGGAAGTTAATGAGATATAAGCAAATAAACAACAGGAAATATAAACAAATACATTTTGGACTATTTTGTTTAATACCATTGGTGATAATTGTCCGAGTTTAATAGTTGACCCCTCATTTTGTAGCTTACAACAAGTGTAATACAGCGCCAGTATTAACTCCATTTTCATATTTTTCGACAACTTGGTGGTTTTGCCATGCCTTGCCCCATATTGTTTCAAATTTGCATCGCAAAATATAAACAAATTTATAAGTTAAGGTTCTTTTTACGGCCCTTTTAAAGCTTTTAAGTCTTCTTTTTAATGCTTTATGAAAGCTTTTTTCCAAGCTTCTCAAGCATACTTTTCCACTCGCTACTTAGAAACTGATTTTAAGACCTTAAGCAGATATTTTAAAAATCCCGTATCTACCCCTTTGCATGTTTAAAGTGTAGAGTAGCTACCCATTTTGTCCAAATGCTGTTTAAATTTTACTATTTGTTGTTAAATTTTGATAGCAAAAATGCACTTTAATTCGAGAAAAAAATTTAAAGATGTATTGTCACTTGAAAAATGACAAAAATTAGATTTTGAAAATAACTTGCTCTGCTTGAAGAAATACATAAGTTATGACGATGACACTAGAAATTAGGTTATTTTAGAATGATTTACCCCCAATATTGCAACGTTATATGCTAAAAATGAGCAAAAAACATCAAAAAGGCTGGAAGTCTCTATATTTTTGATA
>JAOTQE010098999.1:0-14057 GCA_025631205.1 Nesometra sesokonis
CCTGGTCTTGTAATTTTGGCAAATTTTGGGTTTATTAAAACTAAATAAAGAAGTATGTTTTAATTAGGTTGATAGACACTTGTTGGGAGATATTAACTGTGTATTTTTCCTAAATCCTCATTCATATTGGAATTCCTATCAAACTAATAATAAGGAAAAATTCCTAACCAATACAACTACTGTATTTTAACAATAATTAAAGAAAGTCCTAGCTAAAATATTTTGTTCTCTTCTATTAGGAAATGTACAATAATGTGATATGACAAAAATGTGCAATTAAGAAATATCTTCTTATTATAAAGTACTTTGGAATCATAGCTTATATAGTTTACCCACTCTACATTGTAGGTGGTCTAAAGAGATTTCTTGCTTAGTTAATAAGCAGATTGTGTTACCGATGTTTGTTTGTTGTATGAGCTATTATTATTTTCTTTTGCTTGTGGTTAAGACAAAATAGTACATCAAGCCACTGTAAACAAAAACAAGTGTAAACGAAATGCACTCATGCATTATGCATTAGGATAGATGGAAATCCAGGCCGACTGTTAGAATTGTAGTAAATACAATGTTGCAATTGAACCCGCATCCTGAACTGCCTAAGGTTTGCTCAGGTGAATTGCTTCAGGTGTCGTTTCGTCTACCTACCTGGGTGGATGTGTACTTTCGGTGGGGTTCACTTAGATAAATACATGGTAAGTAATAGAGCTAAGTAGATCTAATTTGTTTTGCTATATATTGGGGTGAATGGAATGGGGTAGGGATATACTAGTGTTTACATAGGGTGTTATTTGTCTCTAATACAATGGTGATGGATGTGTGTGTGGGGGGGATGGGGGGGATGTTGCACTGTCAGTGCGGATCACATGGATAGAAGAGCAGGAAGTAATAGATCTAGGTAATCCTAATAAAATCAAGAAATTTTTGTATAACCCAAATCATCCGCGCTGAAGAAACGATTAGCCCTCACAGATGGTGACATGTCATACTACTTTGTACCTCCCTTGTTATAATTTTGCTAACTTCTTTGATAACATTTCTTCAGTGAGTATAAAAAATGGCTAATCTAGTTGTTTATGTTTCCGATCAATATGTGACTTTGTCGAGTGCCGAGTTGGCTTTTTGCAGGTTGTAGCCTTACAATCCTACTATCGTTGCAGCCTTGCCTCGCTTAACGCCTTCAACTATGCATGCTAGGCCTCCCTGTCTCTTTGCCGCGTATCATATTGTGAGAATGGGAGGCCTATAAACGACTGGACGTTTAAGGTGACCGCATTTGCATTAATTATTCTTACATAATTGGTGTTTTAAGTACAAAAGTGACACAAATTAATTTTTTAAAAATATTTCTACTTGTTAAAAATGTAAAATATTCTCAGCGGTTCATCTACACATAATAAGCACATATGTGCAAAGTTTCAGCCTTAAGGAAGGCAAGACCTGAAAGCTTATTTGTTTTGCAAACTGTTTTTCATAATGCCTTTTTGTTAAACTCTAATGTATTCTATTGTCCAAAGTGGCAACATAAGATTCTCATTGTTTGAAATTTTTTTGATTTAATTCTTTAATGTAATATTTTCTGGATATTACAAGTTGATTCATTAATTATGTCTGCATAATTAATTTTTTATAAAAGTGCACTTTCATTAAACTAATAACCATAGCAGACTAAACATGCAAAGTTATGCCACACAAATTGGATAATTTTATAAAACCAAAGATTTTAGTCGCCAAACAGCCACAATTATGAATCTCTAGTGAGTTAAATCCACGCTGGTGTTTCAAGCACTTCGTTTGTCACCTCAAAACGTTAAATCATTAAATATGATTCATATACAGTATTTAGCGATCGCTCAAAAACGGCACAATGCCTCATTTGTGGTACTCAGTCCTACATTTAAACACTCATTTGATTTTAAAACTTAACATATGTATCAAGTTTGAATGAGCAGATAATGGAGGCTGATTTTTATCAGTAAAAATATACCGATATGGTTGATAAATCCAGACTGGATCAGTGTTGAAATCTACAGTGAACTTGTATCAGCTTGATTTTATCAGATGTTTATTTGAATTCAATCCCAAATGGGAAGCGTGAAAATCTACAATTCAGACACCTCCATTGAACCAAAACCACAGAGAGAGACACCTGAACAATAAAATATAAAATAGCAGTATCCTGTGCTTCTGTCTGCTTTCTTTTTGATTGTCATTTTTGTCAAAGTTTCTAGTTAATGAAACGTGTACGCTTAGATCATTCACGGCATTCTAATGCAGTTTTACTCGTGACCGATTCCAAACGATCATAGAGGATTATTACAGCGAGAACAGGAATAAATTATGTTAGATTTACACAAGGAAATATGATTTTACCAAGTAAGTGTTTACTATTGACTTTAGATACTGATATAGGTCTCTATTTTTGAATTGAATAGTGTCATAAATCAAAATGTCATTATTAAAAATTGTAAGTGTACTGTTCAGAATTTAGTGTTTAAACAATTCAAAATTGCCATACGTGTAGTACACTATCATGATAAGTGATCTGTTAGGGACACATTTTTACTTTTCTATATCTATTAGGGACAAAATAATTCCATGTCATATAATTGACATTTACTAATGTTAGTTTTCACAAGTTTTGCAACCCAGGTCAGACCAAACCTTACCAAAAAATCAGCCGAGCTCTTCAGTATACAGTATAGCTAACCTTCCCAAACCGAACCCTCTGGGTGTGTCATTGTAAAGTTACAAAATGATGAAATCAATATAAGCATAGGTAATCTTGACATTCTCTAAACCAAAACTAGTAAAAAAAATAAGAAATACTGTATCAGGTATGGGAATATAGAATAAAATAGTACTTATAAATAAATAAAAAAATACTTCGTATTCCATCAAAAATGGTTAATCAATTGTATTAAGAATATTTTATGAAATAAGTTTTAAAATAAAATTGTAATTGGTCTTTTCTTTTTCATGGTAGATTTTTAGTCATAATTACATTTCGTCACAACAGGCGTAACTATAAAGTACCAAAGTAGATTTTTCTATTAAGTCCCATAAAAATGAAAGTAACTTGTCAGTTATAAGATGGATATTCTATACCATGCTAACCAAGACTCATTACAAATCTTAAGCCGGGCACTCTGCAACGTACGACGGTCACACGATTAAACCGTCACTCCCTGTGTGTGTGGTTGCTAGACGTGATGACAGTCTTCTTCTCGTCGGTCAATGGTTTTTTTAGTGATTCAACAGGGAAATCACCAAAAAAACCCCCTGTCGGTCAACGAGTAGAAGACTCATCTGGTGTGGCAACCACACACACACACAGAGCGATGGTTTAGTTGTGCGACCATCGCACATCGCAGTGAGTGGCCGACTTTAGACAGTGTTAGCATTTACAGTTGTGAGAAAATCTTGTGCTTGATCAGAATTGAACCCTGGATCTTGGAATTGGTAGGCAAGCAATATAACCACCAAACTACTGTGACATTACAGTCTACTTGCCCTATGACCACTGCTCTAAACAATACTCCCTTGTACAATACCTGATAATTAAAGAAGATATAGAACACCGGACAATATTGACTAGATATCACGGTCGCATGTTTTATAGACTGCGCCCCTTTGATCCGAACTCGGGTGACCTTTTAAGATAATTGAAATTCGATGGTCGAGCCAGGTATAGCCTAAAGAAGTCCAAGTGTGAGGAATAACACCTCCCACTGTTACAGTTTATGCATGGAGGATGACTGCATAATTCTATATTACATTTTGCATTAATATTATGTTTGAACTAATGGTATTCTATTCTTAGTAGACCTATTACTGAATGTTCTATGTAATGCAATTTTTTGTCCGCATTTCATAAGTAACTAAATATATTTTATTCATTGTCATTTTATTACCTAATATAAATTGGTAATTCATAAAATATAATATTATATGTATACAATTCAAATATTAATTCTCATTTTAGAATGTATCAAATGATATATAATAAAAGATACGATCACTTAAAATAGTTGTCTAATATAAAATTTATAAATTAATACCATTGTTATAAAATATAGAACTAAATATTAAATTCATAGAGCTATTATTATGCAATACGAATACAAATATTATTAGAATTTCAGAAATAGATCGTTTATGTTTCATTATAAATTTAGTCATTTTCGATTTTCTTTGAAAGTCTATGCTGTTGAAACTTTTAAACACTATAAAGAAATACATTTTTATAAAATATTCTTGGTCGAAGGTGACTGTTTGGCATTGATTTTAAGTTGCACAGGTTTACTTCAATTTCATTGAATTTAATTAAGCTTATTGTTAAAAATAACCTCAAGTTCAACTGTAATGAAGTTAAAAATCAAAAACGTGCTATAAACAAAAAAGTAATGAAATATACTCTTGTTTAATACGAGGTAATAGGTTACGGCCATGGTAAAAGTAACAAGTGTACAACGGCAGTATTCGTTGTAAAATTGGCAGGTTAATCCGTTATAGTTCTACAGAATTATAACAAAGGATTTGTCGTCCCTGTGTGGTATTATACGATTTTACTGGTTTTTCAAGAAACAGTGATTATCTATTCTTCAGAAGTAACAAAGAATGATTGTTAGGAATCTATTAGTTGAAAATGGGTGCAGAAAGACATATTTTGAAGTTGTTCTTTTGGGTGAGCCATTTAACAGGCTCATGTTGTACTAGGATTTTTACAGGATAATATGGATTCGAAAATCAGGTTGGTGTTGATGAATTTGAAAGTAACCTGAACAATTTTACAAATTCTGTAAACCTTTTGTTTTAAGTCATTGTTGGTTGATATAAAATGGATCTCATTTGGAAATACTTCAGGTTAATCTGTTAAAGTTCTACAGTATTAATGACAAAGGAATTGTCACTTCTCTGTGATATAAGATTTTATTGGTTTTCACTGAACAATCATATCTATTCTTCGGGAAGAAACAAAGAATAATTGTTAGAAATATTTTGGTAGAATATGGGTGCAGAATGACATATTTCAGTAGTTGTTTGAATTACCATTCAACATTGTCATGTTGGATATAGTTTTGTGTTAGTATTATTTCAGGTTAATATTTTATATGGATTTTAAAATCAGATTGGTATTAATTAATTTGCATTGTTATAGATGTTTTGTGAATCTTTTGTTTTTAATCATTGGTTGATCGATCTGAAAATACTTCAGGTTAATCCGTTAAAGTGCTACAGTATTATTATAACAAAGGAATGGTTGTTCCTCTGCTATTATACGATTTACAGATTTTCACTGAAAGCGTGGTATATATTCTTCAGTAAAGAAACAAAGCATAATTGTTAGAAATATGTAGCCTGTTAGCTTTACTAAAATAAGTCCAGTGAAAACGAGGCTTAAGAAAGTGGCAATTTACAGGTTTATTTAACAGTTACCTTGGCAACCAGCTACATACAAGGATATACATTTTGGTTGCCTGAGGAGGTCAGGCAATGGTTCTCCTAACTGTTAATCTGAAGATTTTAAAGTTTCTTTTTTTTTAACTTCATTTTCCTTTTTTTTTTATTATCATTTTTAACATTGGTACTAAAGTTGGATTGCCAATACACCCTTGCATAATACTTGCTATTGCCATAATGTTTTGTTTCTTTTTTTGCATTATAATACCAATGTTATAAATAAATCTTTATTACATTTTTTTAATATATAAATAAATAATTTTTGTCTAAATTGTGAATTAAGTTGGAATTCTAAATACTTTAGCGTTTGTTGTTATGTACAATATGAATTCTCCTGTTCTCTGAGTCCACATGAGGCCTACAAGTAATAGTATACCTGAGCTTATGTTTCCAACATATGTATTGTAATTTAGATTAATTACAGATCACATCTTGTGGATTTGTTTCACATTTTGTTTATCATCACCCTATACTGCTCATTAGTGTATGGTTTGACCCAATGACCTATTAGTCTGTCTGTTGGGTATAGGATAGTGGTTGGATTGGTCTGACTTAGGATTTGCTAGGTCAGCAGGTCAGTTTCCAGTCAAAGCCACAAGAACCTTTTAAGACTTCCATCATTAGTAGGTTTTAATTGTTCAAGTGTTGAAGTAAAGTGAATTGTTTGTAATGTGTGGTGAATCCAAGGAGACTGTAATACATTGCTGGACTTCTATATATATTGTGAGTAGGGTTTTGTTAATATTTTGCATAATTCATGTTACCTTTGTATCAATTTTGGCAGTAACTATTAGAAATGTCATTAGTAGTCAAATGATGTTCGGATACAGTAGTGGTAGTGGTAACATTAACCACTGTATTTACAAAAGAAACACTGTAAACCCATGACCCTAAAATACCATTTAGACTAGTCACATATTTCACGTTATATTTTCTATAAAACTTGACAGTAGCATTGAAAATATTGTAAATTTTTAAATTCTATTTATTGTAAAATTTCATTGCAATGTTTGAATACAGTAAGTTTATCAATATAGTAACTGTACTGTACTGAAAAAATCTTCAACGAAAATACTATGAACATTAGTCAAGTAAAAGATCCTGATTGTGGGGTCAAGTAGATTATAAGCAAATCATTATTTTTAAATGTAATATTAATTTAAAATACAAGGCTCTTCACAATAACATTGGGAAACTTATACATGAAAAATGTTTTCTAAAATAATTTTAAGGTAGGGATGTAGCTAGAAAAATCCAAGGGTGTGTCGCCACATCGTAAGGATGGGTGGTAAAATTAATAACAACATTAGATTTATATTTTCTGAGGCTTTGGGTGGGTGACATGTTGAAATTAGTCTGGGTGGAAGGCCTCAAAATAAGCTTTAGGGTGGGTGGAAAATTTTTAGGGAGGGTGGCCCAGCATAATGGCATCCCTGCGAAGGTACCATATTTTAAACATTTCTTTAAAAAAAACAAGGTTCTCTTTTGTAATGAAAGTTTTGACAGAAATTATTATTATAATCCTTTGTTTTCAATTATTATTTTCAAATGTCTTTTATTATGAATGAAAGAAAATAAATAATTGCAATGTACATAGTTATAAATCATGAATGTTTGTTTTTCTAATTTGTCTCTTACATTCTTATGCTTTTGATTAGATTTCCATTATATTTTGGTAATTTTCAAGAAGTTGTATTATTGTTTTCATTGACCCTAAATCTTTGATCACTTTACATAATTAATCATTTAAGCTAAACTTAGTTGATTGGCTTGAGCTAATCATGCATGTACGTCCATGACCTGGCCATGGCAGCCATCTTGAAATAATATACGAGGACTTAGGATAGCTACAATAATTGAGAAAAATAAACGCCAAGGGAGTCTTCAAAATTCTTATCAAAGTTCATTATAAGCCAATATTATTTTAATGGCTCTGAAGCCATTTCAAATGTGGTGGATAATCGGTAGATATCAAAAATGTATAATTTCCCAGTTGGCTATATGAAGAGCTATTATTACATATGGTGATTGAAAAGGTTTAATAAAACAAACAAAATTACTTATTATTTATAAAAATGAAATTTTGTGTTAATATTTGCAGAAAAAGGACAATTTTGATTTATTACATTGAGATTATTTGATTAAAAATTTGTGTTTGCATCTGATGATGTGATATTTTCATGGTCGTTATTAAATAGGCACAAGGGATTTGGGTATTAGTTGAGAACCTACCACAAGACACAAACAGAGAAATGTCTAATGTTCAGGATTCAATTATATTTTATATCTGAGAACCTTCAGTTAAATACCACAAACCAAATACTTTTAATGTTCAATGGTATTTTCAAAATTACTGCTGCTAAAGAAAAATGCTTAAAAACAAATAATGATATAGTATTGGCAGAATCTTTTTACCTGATTATCTCAAGTAATACAACTTAAAATTGCTATGGATGTTTATCCCTTGAAAAAGACCTTATTTTAACAACATGTATATGAACTTGAACCAGTCACCTTTCTTAAAATCTACCTCAGAAAAAAATTCATGCTAAACCAGTTTAAATACAATTGATCCTCCCATAAGTGGACATCATTGGGTTTAGGAAAAGTGTCTGCTTTAGTGGTCGCTTACAAGAAGTTCAGCCAATAAAGAGCCAAACTTTTAAATTCATATATACATATATTCACGCATTTATTTCTATTGACTTCATCACTTGTCAATATAAAGACTTTATATCCTAGAAATTATAATTGTTTTCCCAAAAAGCATGAGTGTTTCATGTGGCTACTTGCAAGAGGTACATTTTCATATAAAAATCCAAATCCAAAAGAGTTCGTGCCTCTTACAGGAGGTGACTGCTACAAAAGGTACTGATAAATAAGGACAAATGGGCTTTTGAATGAGTATCTCTTATGCGAGATGTCTGCTTATGAGAGCTTTCCTCACAGGGAGGTTCAAACTTTTTTTCAACTAAATTTGACTCTTTAAACCAGAGCAAATGCCATTCATTAGTTTTTGAAGAGGAGTTATAACTTTCCTACTTTAAGTAATGTAAATCTATATAATTTCCATCTTGATTGGTTATACCTGTTCATAAGCAGGTAAACAATTATAGGTAAACATTACATGGATCAGAACTGAGGAAATACATAAAAATAATAGCAAAAATATATTTCTCATCTGGAAAAAAGATAGTTTGCATTCAAACTACCATTTCTTATCATTTGACTTAATGGCTGTCTTCCACATAATGTTTACCTCAGTTTTCTAGGTTCATAATCAGGTCAACCGTAGTAAAAAATTGCATAAATATACATCGCATTTAGCAGGATTTTATCCTGCCACTCAGGCATGTCAGTCACTTCTTACAAATAGTTGGGCGACCTTAGGTTATATTTACATGTTTGTTTTTTGCATTTACTTATCATAATAGAAATCAAAATTGTTCTAATCAGTGTAACTAAGAAGCTTTGTTACGAGCCACGTTAACCGTGTTTTGTTTCCGGAGAACTTGGTCTCAGTTCTTACTATATATCGCAGTGGGGCTGTAGTTTGGTGTTGAAGTAGTGTTGTAAATTTCACATGGATTTACTCCTTTGGAGTTACCATGCTTACCGTCTAATCACAATGTCTTGGTTCGAACCTGACTGCCAACTTCTTTATCATAACTTAATTGTAGTCCTTTAAGCCTCATAATTAAACTTTATTTTAAAAGCATGGTGTAAATCTTATCCTGTAAGTGGCAAGAACACTCGCCTTTGGATGGGTCACAAATACAAAATCTGCAGATTTTATTTATAGCATGTTGTTTATATCGTGAGATGTAAATTATTTTGATAATGTAAAATTCTGGTGTGAAAAATTATGTAAGATTTATATGAAATTTGTCACACTTCTCACCTTTATATTGTATTATACAGTATTAGTAAGTGATGAACTGACCATGCAATATATCTACATATTCAAAAAAGGTCATTTCTAAAGATTGTTGTTGATAGCTGTAAAAGGTTTAATTTTCTTGCAATTTTGGTTTTTTTTATGAAGTGTTTCTTCCATAGAATACCTATTTATGGTAATAAAAGTAGAATAAAGTTTAATTTTAAGTAAGCAGCCTCATCAAGCAATGACTTGTTGGTTGTTGTTTCAGAAGCTGTTGATGTTATAGAGCACCCTCCAGTTTTTTTTTTCAGGAACAATTAACTTATTGTAGATGTTTGATTGTAAGCCTCTTCTTTTCTATTCATGATTTTATATAAATTTGTGCTTTGTTCAGTCTGGAGTACGTATACATTCTTTGACTTACTAACAATTTACTTTCATTCTAAATACCAGATGTAATTGTTTGATCATATTTATGATAAGATATGATTTTTCTAAATGTTTTAAATTTAAAGTCATTGAATACAGTTTGTCCTTGAATTAATTTTTTTTGTAATAGCATGAGAAGAATGCTAACTTTATTACAAAACTTGTTATACATTTTTAAGCGCAACTATTGTAATCATAAAATGACCAATTGTTTTTGTTATTTTTTTCTTTCAGTATTGGCGACAGCAGTTCCATTAGCAGTGGAATAAGTGATACCATTGCAGACATTAGCACAGACGAAAATTTCTTCTCCTCTCCAACACATCGTAGATCGAGAAGCGAAACTAAAGACTCCAGATTGAAAACTGCATCTGAAGGTTTATCAGCAAGACGTAAAGAAGTGAACAACAACGAAAAAGACGTGGACAGTACCGTAACAAAAAATCAGTCAGAGAGTGGAAACGTATGGCGTAAACCTGAAAGTCGACTTCACGGCCCTAGATCACCATCTGAATCTGGTGATTCTGAAGACTTTGGAATGATGAGAAGTTCAACGAAAAACTCTGGTGTTCGACGAAGTACTAGTGGAAAATTTAGCGATGCCAACGGAACCAAACCACAGCGTATAAAGTCGCTAACTGATAAATTTGAAGATGGAAAGAGCTCAAGTGAAAAACGATCTCAGCTGGCGATGCGACAACATACAGCTGGCAAAGGGCAGAGTTTTGGATATATCAGAAAGAACGGTTCAATAGCCACAAGTAATAGTATTGGAAGCCGTCTTGCTGGTGTTTCCAAGCCAGATCAGCTAGCTATGAGAGAAGCTGACGCAAAGAGTACAAGTGCTATGAAAGCAAAGATAACAAGCCCTAACTCACAGCAGACAAAGAGTTTTATCAAGCCTAGTGCACCCACTGGTAGCCAACAAACCAGTAAGCCTACAGATAAATCTAATGGACATATACCTGCAGTAGCCCCTGTGAATGCGAATGCTTCCAACAATGCATCCAACAAGTCTGATACAAGGGCTAGGCTGGTATCTAGCCCTGCAGGACCAGTCACGCTATCAATAAGTGCTGTTGGAAACCAGAAAATACAGACTACTGTCAAAAGCAATGACTCAAGTGTTCCAAGGAGTCAATCTGCTCAGTATGTCAAGGATCAGAAGGAATTTAAAGATGCCAAGTCTTCAAGTACTTTAACAGTTGCATCAGATTCTGAGATGTTGAAGAGTTCCAAACGAGCGCCATCTATACTGACCTTGTTCGGTCGTGGCAAAACTGAAGGTGGCCGTGGTATGGCCAGTCAGACCGAAGAGGACACAATTATTTCCAATCCATTTGCATCCTTGAACACACCTGATAAATACGATCCTAACTATGAATTGCACATGCGAGCTGGAATGCATCGTGGTCAACACCTACCAGGAACAGCGTACAACTCTACTCCATACTCTAGCAGTACGCTACCAATACGTGGACAAGCTGCTAAGAAGCTTCAGGCGCAAGGAGGGCAAATGAATCTTATGCTACGCAATGGCGTGCTAGGCCCAGCTCCTGCTTTCCAGCAGCATAATGATTCAGGAAGTATAGAATCACTAGAATCAAACAACTCAAATCTTTCGCTTATGAGCAAAGCTACAAGTGAACGATACGGATTGTCTTCGAACGGCATGTCACCTTTGACCCGTAGCAACAGTATACGATCAACACTGTCAGAGAAGATGCTGTCCAGACCGATGACGCTAAAGGAACTTGATGAGTCTGTATGGAATCGGTCCAACAGCCTAGTAAATGTGACCGATCCACCATCATCACCGACTGGATCGACCATCTCGCAGCCAGCAATGCCGACATCACACTATCCATATGGACAACTCGGCATGCCGTAAGTATACCAGTATTTATTAATATGTCTGTAATTACTATATATATGCTGCTATAAGGCCACTACTCTTGAACGTGAAATTGAGTTGTATTAAAAACAATCCAAAAGGGGTAAAGCATGGCAAAACCACCAAGTTGTTGCAAAGGAAGTTATTGAGAAATAAGCAAATAAACAAACAGGAAATATTAATAAACACAAAGAAAAATTAATAGGGATAAAAAAAAAACTTCTACACTACATAAATTTAACATACCTCAGGAGTACTTTCGGATGTACTACATCCGTCTTCAGCTGATGTTTTGCTGTGATCTTCTCATTGGTGACGTCATTCACATCTGACGTCATCGCCAGATTCTCTATTAATATCTACCACTACGTATGAATCTCCACTTCCACAAAGAAAATGATTGTATATTTTGGTCCATAACTTCAATTATAGATTTTGATAAAATTGACTCCTCATTTTAAAGTTTACAAGAAGTATAGCATGGTTTTAATATTAACTTCAGTTTTAAATTTTGCGACAACATATGCGGCAGATGTAAGGGAGGCTTAACAGGCTTAAGCCCCCTAAAATTGACCCAAACAATTTTTTGTGGGGTTTTTTAAATGACAACGGGACTAAAATACGCACATCCACAGCTGCCATATATAAAGACTCCTAGAGGCATAAGCTGCGATTGCCCTATTGTATGGTGGTTTTCTTTTTATTTTTTGCTTGTCAAAACCGAAATCGGGATTCTTGTTAAGCATCATTCCCCTCCCCCCAATCACAATCCTGGATCTGGCCCTGAACATCTGGGTTTGCCATGATATGTCCCAAATATTAGATTGGACATGTGCTAAGGCCTATACTACAGTCAATGCAGTAATTTTTATGTAAAACCATTGTTAATCTATGCAAATAAATTGTATAACTAAAAAACAATTATAAATTTGAAGCTATTACAGTGGTTATTGAAATACACTACTATCACTGAATAAAAGTCTGTTTAACAACAAACCCTAACAAAAAATTTTCCAAAATTTCCTCAGAAGAACAATTACTTAGATATTTAAGATTTGAGAGGAAATATAAAAATATTTTTGTTTTAATTTTAAAACTAAAACATTGCACACCCAAATCTTAAAAGCATATGAGTAAAAATGCTACACATTCTAATTGCTTTCAAGGTCTGCACATCCATGGACTATAGTAACTAACAAACCACCCTGATTACTGTATACTATACCTAAAAATAATTGCTTACACTTAAATTATTTTAATCTTTCAGTGGATCAACAATCGGTCGCTCCAGCAGCATCAGCACATCCAGTGGTCTAGGCTTGAGACTACGTAATGGGGTCATGTCACTAGAAGACCGGCAACGACAAACATTAAGCGTTGGATCCAACCCATCAGGATCAGCTCTGTCACTGTCGTCAACCTCTTCCATTTACACGGTGAGTATTCATATTCAAGCCCCAAAAAATTACAAGTTTTTTTTGCTTTAATTTAGCTTTTAGCATCAACATTGTTAGACTGACGATAGATGTGCTATTGAAAGATTAATGAAGATGTGTCAATAACATATATGAAGATTATCGTTATTTCAGAGAGATTGATTTCCAATTACCTGTACCATATGTTAAATGTGATAATTAATGGTTTTAACAGAATAATACTCTGGTCTTTCCTTTTCAAGTTTAAAAAAATCCTCATATAATTGATTAGCATTATAAATAGATAACAAAATTAGCTTTTCATGAATGTTTATTTTTTATACTGCAATAGCCATAATTGATTGTTTTATTTTTATGTGGTTTTGTTAAATTGCTAAAAAAAACTAATAGAAAAATAATTATTTTTAAAGGAAATCTTGTCATCTTGTTTTGAACAAAATGCAACATTGAAATGTATAATTATTATTGAAGTCTTGCATATTCTTACCTGTATATTAATCTTATATAATTCATGGTTGCAAGAATAAATTATTGATAATTCACACCCTACACTCTGAGATATCAATAATTCAAATAACTACCAAGTGTATGTTAATTGATTGCATAGATTAATTACCAATTTAATAATAACAACATAGTTGTAACTTAAACAATGAATTTAACATCAATAATTTTCTACAACAGCCTGAAGAGAGGTCCTTGCTTGAAATGCGAAGACTGAAACATGAGCTGGAACGATCACAAGATAAAGTTGGAAACCTAACCTCCCAAGTTCACACAAATGTAAGTAAATATTTAAACTGTTTTATTTTACAATGTTATTAAATAAAGATGCACATACTTATTTATTTATTTATTATGGAAGTTACACCTTTGGATCAGTGGCACACATGTGACTGGTGCATCCATATCGCTTAAACTACCAATTACAAGTTTACAATTCAAAATTAATATCAAT
>JAOTQE010099010.1:0-26198 GCA_025631205.1 Nesometra sesokonis
TATTATGAGCAAGTTAATTTCAAAATTAATGTCATTGATTTTTTGGTCATTTTCAAGTGACAATACATCTTTAAGTTTGTTTTTTATGTTCATATCTGATATATTATATATTTCCTTCCTAGAAATCATTATTTTTTAAGCTTTCATAAACTAATGGACAGTAATTTCAAGACTAAATGCTTATTAAGAAAGAGAGTGAAAGTGAAGTAATAACAATACACGGATGCAAACTTCTCATCTAATCTTGAAACACAAAATGATTTTTGATTTCTAATCATTTTTCCACTCAAGCACTAACTTAATCATTTAATAAAAAATTCTGCATGTTAAAATTAAGTAGAGAATATACGAATCATCTAAAAGTTAATACATTTTTTAGATTTTTCCAAGCATCTCTATACTTTAATCTGTCGGTTGATAGGTCAGTCAATCAATCCCCATTAATTTTAAGATGTAATTTCTTAAAGTATTAATGGTCCAATTAGTTTGAAATTTAGCAGCTAGTTTCTTATTTATATGTTTCTGTCATCCCAATGGTTATTTCTATTACATTTTATCTACTATTTCTTCAGGTTCTAATAAATTCTAATAAATAATTAAAATCTGTCTTTTTTCTTGTTGCCGTTGGGGTGTAACCATGTTGTTACTGAGTAACTGTAGTGTACCATCCTTGCAGTTACAAAGTAGGGGATCCTTAAGAACTAATTTAAAATTTGAATATAATATAATTGCTTTGAATTGAATTCAAATTATTCAAAAATAGAAACACATTATTGACAAATAAACCAAATCTATATTAATTTCACTTATAATTTTGCCAGAAGGTTTTTATCCCAAATTTAAATGGATTCAAAAGGTTTAATGGTAAATTATAGATGAAAATAATGTATTTGGAATATTAAATTGTACTACTGTATATTCCAAGACCGTGACTTAAATTTACTGTAATTATCGTCATTGTAATTGTCAAGGTTATAATAATTTATAATAGGGTCTTTTTCTTTTCAAGATTTTTGCCAAACACAGATTACTTTAATGAAATCTTAATTGTGTTACTAAATAAATATCATTGTTATAATTACTTCCATATGGCTTTAATACTTTCAATATCACTTCAATGTTAATTTTAATTTGACTATTCTATTAAAAATAATGTAACATATTATGCCTGTAGTTTTTACATAAATGTTAGCATTGTTTAAGGTGGTACCCAACTCACAGTGGTACAAGGCACATTTATTAAACCAATAATTATTAAGAACGCTTTTTATTAATTTGACTGCAGAATGAGGATGTTGAGGCCTAGCATGACTATCCATACACTTGATAACAGGTGCTTCTATCTAAACTGATTATACCAAAGATTCATAATCATTATCATCATAATTGACCTTAAAATGTTCAATTTGTTATTCTCAACTCACATGACCCAATAACATTCAAGGTTTGCTTTAAAAGAACAAGAAGTGAACCTTAATAGAAACCGAAATCATGCACTTTAAAAAATGCGATTCATCTCAGAGAAAACTGTTTTAATTAGTTACTCATTTAACAACCAAATTTAGTTAATTAAACTAAAGCTGTGTGCTATGTAAACTTGTACCAGTAAGAATGTAATAAGACTCCTTAAGTATTTAAAAGCAATGGTATTGAGTTAATTAACTACTAATTAAGTAGACAACACCTGTTGAAACAAATCAAGTAATGATCTGTTTCTTATTTGATTTTGATATAATAATAATGTATGTAACTAGTCCCTTGATAATTGACTGAAACTAGTTTCTATACGTCATTAGTACTGGTTGTATTTAAGTTTAGTATCAATCCCTTGTGCGTGAGAAGTGTTTTTGTTAATTACATCTTAATTTAGTGTTTTATTGTTCATTGAATTTAAACTTACATGTGAGTAAAAATAGTTTTATTTCCCTTCTTTCTTATGCATAACTGATATTTAACTATTATCAGTTAGTATGTTTTTTATAATTTCATGTTACATAACATTTTTTTTTATTTGTCTGCTTTATTAGTATTTTTTTTATTATATTTACTTCCATTTACTACTACTATGATTACTTTTTATATAGTTTATTTGACTAATATCAATCAGTATATTTTGAGTTTTTTATAATTTTTGTATTACATAACTTAATATTTTTTTTTAATAATTTACCTTCACATTATTTTATATTAATAGTTTTTTTTATATTACTTTTACTTTCTTTTAGCCATACAGGTGATCAGTTTTCTTAATTATTATTAGTCAATGGACATTTTTTATCCGATAATACTTTTTTAATAATTGTCTGTTTTATTTTACATTAGCATTGTTTCTATGTTTTCATTTACTAAAGCTCATTTCAGACTATTAAATTTTCCTTGACAAAAAACTTTGATATGCCTATATATGGTCATGATAACATAGCATCATGACTATATATGGATATGTCCTTACCATATATGGATTTATAAAAGTGTTTTGTCAAATAAAATTTGATAGTCTGGACAAAGCCTTATACAGTACTGGTGACTTCTGTTTTAATTAAAAAACAACAGATATAATTATTGATCAAACAACATTTGTCAGAACCACCATAAATATTTTTGTTGTAATTACATTATATGATTTAGCTTGACTACAGCTATTTAACAGCATCTGTAAAATAAAAAACAATAAATTATAAGTCTTTTTTTCAAACTTCTTAGTTACTCTTACAGATCATTTTGAGATAATTTGTTGTTGACACATTCCACTGTTTTTAAAAAGTCTATTTGTTACTTTTATTTAATTGTACTACTTAAATCCTGTAGTCCTTTAAGTCCCATAGCCCGCTGTTCCACTCGAATAATCAGGGTGTCTTCTTTGTAGAGTTGTTGAAGCTAAAGAAAAATATCTTTGTAAACGTGCGGAAAGGTAAATCACTGATTTATCATCTGTACTTTCCCACAAAGGCTGCTTTGGAATTGCATTCTTCCGTTAAGTAGAAAATAGCTTTCCTTATACCAGCATGATTCTAGGAGTCTTCAGTGTAAACTACTTATTAATCAAAATCAATCATGCAAATTGCAATATTCAGTTTATTAACATAATGATGGTATAAAGAGTCTAGGCCACACAATTTGGAATCTGAAATATTGAAAGTGATTAAAAACGTGTATCCAATAGAATTGTGGAATAATATGTTAAGGGAAGTATACTAAAACTATCCATCCAAGTTTCCTCTGCATCATCTCTGAAGTAAATGATCATCCTTAAAGGTAGGCCTAATTGATTTCTTTCCTCAGGTTAAAGTTAACATACAGATTTATCTTTCATGCTTTAAATATTCATGTTGTTTACAAACTGATTAAGTTTTTTATTTTAAATTTTGTTTTGTTTTAGTATGAAATAATTGTGGTAGATTAAAACTTCTAAAATATGGTTGTAAATAACAAAAATCTTTCTACAAAGTTTTAATACATTTGCGAATAAAGAACACAAGTTTTGTATAATAATAGATTTATTTTTTGTATAGAATTCAATGGTCCGTAATTTGGAAAAGTACCATAGGGTATGTTTAAGATTACTTTACAAGATAGTAGTAAGTGTACGTTCCTCAAAAATTGATTTGAACTGAGAATCTTAAAATCAAAAGACAAACATCTTAACCACAACTAAGTATACAGGTGTAAAGATAAAAGCGGTAAATTATAGTACGTGTATACTTGAGTGTGTGTGAGTCAAAGTGTATCCGATCTTAACTGTATACAGTATATTAAGTGCTGTCCAAAGTTCACAATACAAAGCTTTATTGACTCATTTGCTTTTTTGATCAAGTCAAAAGCTAAACCTAACCATTCTAAGAGGTGTAGCCGACAATGTTACATTCTTGGTAAGTTATTTTCTTCATACATTGTGTGACGTGTTCATTTGGCTACTTGATGTTTTGTCAATACTGTATTGTCAAATTCTTAAAACCACTTTTATTTTTTTAATAAAGATGTGCTTTATTAGTCTTTGGAATATTGTTAAGATTGAATGTGTTTGTTCATGACCTTGTTGATTTTTCCTTCAAGATTGTAGACTTTGATTGGGGTTGATTGGGGTGTATTAGGGTACAGCATCTTTGGACTTTGCTATCTCTTTGTTAGTATCCTTGTACATAAGCCATTTTTTGTTTTATTCGGCACTCCTTAAACCGGCTGTGGTATAGTACAGTCATGGTTTGCTGAGGATTTAAAGAAAGGAAATTGGACACAAGGTATTAAGATTTGTATTCTTGTATTGTTAGAGCATTGTATACTGTTGTAATTAAAGCTATTCAAATCTTCGAAACGAACAGGTACTCAGAGAATAATGCACCATAAACTGTTCACAATCTGTACTTGTTTAAGACAGAGATACAGTCTCTTAAGTAGAAGTGAATGCCTTTTACTATACCGACTTTCTTATTTATTGTTTCTTAGAAAGTATGCCAATAGGAAACACAAAAATGGATAGGAAATCCTGTAGTCAGTATTTTTTGTTCTGTATTGTTGTACTCAGTGCGGCTTATTAAAAGGCTTGCTAAATCACAGCATCTTGGATTTTTCCCATGATTAAAGATTAACCAATTTGTATTGTATCTGTTTTTTTTTAAATTTTGACTACCAGTACAATAGAAAATAAATAAATAATGCTAATATTGATAAGGCTTCAAACTGCTTTGCCCTTTTTGGCTGCCTCTATGCCTACTTAAAATTTTGTTAATTTTTTTTTGGCCAAAAATTAATTTTTTAAAATGTGTACCTCATACTAAAACACTTGTTGAGTCTTGTTGCACGACACAATCATGTACAGTACATTACCTTAAACACCCATATTTTTGTTTTAATGATTGTTACGCCATATTCCAATTTCATTCTTAACTTGAACTAACTTGTTTACCATTTTTTCTGCTTTTCTCTACTTTAAAATTTCAAACAGTAGAGGGGATACAAGGCCTGGTTTTAGACTATGTGTAGACGTAGTATTGTATATTTTAGTATAATAAGAAAGATTATCATTTTAAATAATGAAACTAAAATACTAGTAATTTCAATTTCAATAGTAACATGTATTGACCAAAACAAACATTACAACACAAGTTTGGTCGAGAAATTACATAGAGACCCGAATTAGAGTCTGCCACTGTAATCCCCCATGACAAAACAAGATGACATTGATACAAAATACATAATATATACATTAAATAAAAATATAAAATAATAAATTAGAAGTACGGTACAAGGAAATTAATTTACAAGAGAAAACGTAATTATATATGTTGTTTTCTGTATAGTTAGCATTTCTGTGTTTATCATTGCATGGTCATCATAAAAATAAGTTGTTATGTATTGTTAAAAAAGCATATCATTAAATCAATATTGTGAAACTATTTTTTATTTAAAGTAATCAAACATATTATAGACTTATCTTGACATCAAAATTCACGCCATGTTACTCTCGCATTTCATTGCCCAACTAGTTAGTAAGGGAACACTTTAAACCATAACAAGGCAACAACATGGGTATAAGAAAAACTGATAGACCGTCCGTTTTCTTCAATATTCTAGACAGTTCAGTTTAGTCAAGATATGCTTAAATTTGTTTCATGATTTTTGGACTTTTTGCAGTTTAATTAGAATGTTTAGAAAGCCATGGTTTTGGAGAGTTTCTTCAAGAAATCATATAAATGTCCTGTCATTCAATTTTATGATATTTTATTATTATCATTAACATTATTATTTTTTTTATGTATATGGCCATATTAATTTGAAATACTATATTTGATTTTCTGTATCTCAATTTATTTTATTTTACTTCTCTTAAGTAGTACATAATTGTAATACAAGCATTTCAGCTTCTCCTACTACTAATGTTTGTCTTGTTTTTACTCCAATAACTAAATAAAATAATACACAACAGTCTACATTGCCTTCATTTTACATGACCTATGCTTATTTATGTCCTTAGGCCCTAAATTCTCCATTCACTGCTACCTGCTTATGGTTGTAGTACTTGAAAATAGGCAAAAAAAGAAACAATTTAAATTTCTGCAGTAGCCTTATTACATTGTAAAATATTGAAATTGATTAATCATATTTAAAAATACTCTATATATTGATTAGTAATTTTGTAGTAAAATATTCAATTTGGAATTTAATTTTTTGTTAAGTAGGAAGGCAGTTGTGTGGGAACTTGGCAATTTGTTAGAATGCATCTTTTATAGCAAAACTGCATTGCCTCAGAATAATACTCATCAAGTCAACTGTTGAATCATATGTGTATCGTAGCGTGTAAATGAGATGAAAATTCCCATAAACTCTCATCCCTCAGATGCGTTTAACACTTATGTTTGCATTACACGCATTTGTAAATAGTCAACGTATCTGATTGTTTTCTCGCTTATTAAAGTTTTCTTTATTTTATGAGGAAAGTAGTCTTGTTATCCAATTACGGTTAATCAATAGAATAAGAAAAGAACCTGAATCCCACCTTGGGAAGACAGACAGCTGACTTGTACCGTTCACAGCTAGACCTTTTCAAGTGTATGCTTGCTATTGTTATTATCATGAGAGAATCAATACTTCGCCAAGAGCCAGTTAGCTAGTCACTCATCCCTTCTCACTTCTGTATCTATATAGCTGGCTTGCTTTGGTTGTGATTTCATATGACTCAGATCATCTGCTGTTAGCAGGGATTTTTTTTGGAGCAGAGGACTCTAATTTACCTGTGAGAAACATAATTTTTAGCATCAGACAACAATAATCTATGTGTGATAATACAGGTGATTTTTAGGAGCAGACGACACTGTTTAAAATTGACTTTTTAAACTTGCCTTAAGGTGATTTTTTATTCTAAAGTGTTATTGAACGTCAGCAAACTGTAAACGACACATAAGTACATTATCCTTATTCAGGCCTTTCTCCCAAATTGCATGGTTTGTGAGTACATCTTAAAGTTTTATTCAAGCAGTTATAATCTTTGTATATATATCCAAGGTTAACAGTTTGCTGTGTTTTTCTTTCAGAAACTGGTCTGCATAGTGCTTTACCATTCAAGCAGGACTATCCATTCATCAGTAGCAGTCAAGCAGCTACATATGTTCTTTAGCATTTATTTTGTGCAATAGAAGAAATCAAACAGACAACAAAGAAGTATGTCTGATATAGATGACCAAGTTATAAGGCAGAAGCGACGACGAGTCGATGTAGGCGTGCCAAGGAGTGTTCACTCACAGAACAAGCTACATTCCAATACTATGCTCATGAATGGCAACGGAAGCATGCCACTGACATCAGCGGACACCACAGAGGTTCTACGCAAATTGTTGAAACATGGTCAGAGTACAGGTGAATTGGAACAACCATTTGGAGACAAATCACATGATGGGTCTTCGATTATGTCTCATCTTTTAAAAGCTAAAATGCAGGCAGCCAGTCAGGGAAACCTAGATATGATGCAGAGATCACCATCCTCTGAAGCAACACATGAGATGGACACTGGTATAAAAGAAGAAAGTTTACATAATGGTGGACAATATAACTTAGAACGAAGGTGTAATGGAACACAAAGCCCTGTCTATGAAAACACACCAGACAGTGCAGAGGCAAAAAGAGCACGAGTGGAAAATATCTTGAGTACTATGCGCCAGTCACCACTTCGACAAATCCCAGAACCGTCAAACACACCCCCGCTGGAATCTCGTCGGCAAAAGCGTAAACAGTCACAACCTCAACAACAGCGGGTGTTGGATGAAAGAAAACAGACACGCAGGGAAGAAAGGCGTAAATTGAAAGATCTTTTATATCATCTTCAACAGCAGCTTGACATGTTGCAAGAGAAGTATTTTGATCTTTATGAGGATGACAACAGCAGTTTGTCAGACAGTTCCGATGATCTTGATGACATCCGTGAATCGCCAATACAAGTGCCTAATCTAAGCAAGAGCTTGCAAAAATTAACTGCAGCAAGTCAAAAATCAGGAAAATTCACTGATGCTTTAAAACAAGAACTATCTAATGTTGTATCACTCACTGTTGATTCCGTCTTGAGTCAGTTTAAACCGCCTCCATCATCTACACCCGATGCACAAAAGTCTTCCAAACAACGAAAACCAGTTGTGACACCTATCCCAGTCAACAACAACAACTACTCAATTGAAAGGCGATCACCTCCAAGCCATCAACAGACGCCACTCAGACCAACTCCACGCATTCAACATCATGATGCATCAGAACAGATGGAAGCAATTCCTTTGATTGTACCACATCGTACTCGTGTTCGTGACACCAATGTTACGGCGGCTGCTTCCGTCCGGAATCGTACTGAATCTGAATACGAGACTCCTCTGCCATCGTCTTTGCCAACGACCGTAGCAATTCCAAACCCAAGTCTTAACCACTCTATAAATATGGCTATGATGCATGGAACCTTGCCTGATAGTAGAGATGTACTAGAAGATATGAGGTAAACTATTTCTTCTTGTTTTTTAAATAATCGTTTCTATCACACAATAACTATGGATAAAAAATTGTTTTACATGTAATCAGTAAATTCCCCCAAATTGACCACCATACAAACCATCCATTTTTTCAGTTTAGTGAGAGTAATTTAAATTACTTTCATGACTTTTTTACTGAGATATGGTAACTTAAATGCGCGAGATATTGCTGATTAGCAAAAAGTTCATTAACCCCATCTCACTAATTAGTGGGCTGAAACCAAAAATATTTCAGTCCGAGGTGTTTCATATGGTGGCAAACCAAATTCCAAAATTTGAAAAAGAAATCCAAGAAATTGAGGAAATTTCTTGGATTGATTTGACATGGAATTACCCAATATTCACTTTGAACAGAATATTAATGACATCTTTTTAATTTCAATTGTTGTCATTAGATTAGTTAGTTACAATTTACATTTCAAGTAGGAAATGGTTCCTTTTCCCATCAAATCTATTTAAATTATTAATTATATTTTGTATTACTTCCTATTCTGATAATAATACTCTAAAAAAACATTCATGAAAGAAATAGAGCCATTCATAAACTTGTAATAAAATATTATTTAATTTGTATCATGATCGGAAATTATTGTATTCTTATTCCTTCTTGCCTATTTTTCTAACCCAATTATAGCTTACAAAATTTGAGATTTCCCCCAAAATGCACAGAACATTATATCTAAACCTTACAATATTTGAAGTGATTTCCAAAAACATTCATTAAATTATGATAAAAATTAAATATTGTCTCATGCAAATGTAATATGCCTAATTTAATATGTTTAAAAAATAAATATTTGGTAAAATAATAAACAGAATATGGATGAGAAACAAGCAGGTTTTCTGCGCCATTTACTAGCTATTACCAGATTCACGCATTTGAGTCAAACACGCATGTTTGTCTACTAGCTGAGATTAAACGAATCGATATAAGTAGTGAATGATTATTGGAATTCAGTGAGGCGTGTGTCAGGCAGTGTAGCCTGCTTTGAATTGCTATGTTTTCTTGACACTTACGAAGAGCTGGCTTAGAGAAAGGCCGATGAGAAAACATACCACTTGTTGCTCGTACATCTGATATTTTCCCACGTATGCAATCAGATTTCAAGAATTCTGTTTCAATAATAAACACTGCTTTTTATTTTAAAGATTGATACTAAAATATATTCTGATTTTTTGGTCTAGATTCTAACAAAAATTTTTAAGTTATACTTACATTCCATTTCATTATGTTTCTTTATCTTAGTTGTGTTTAAAAGCACACTTAGATAATTTATTGAATGCAATCTTTTATTAATATCAATTATTATTTTAACAATTAATGTAATAATGTATAAAACATTAAAAATACTGTACATTAGTTAATTACAAAATCATTATCATAGAAGGAGGACCTGTTGATTTTCTGGAAAGTGTTGTTTTGGTCACAATTTTAACTAAAATTTAATAACAAAATATTTTTTTTAAATAACTGAAAATTGCATCACATTTTATGACCACATAAATACTTATATAAATCAGTCATAAATATAAACAAACATTTTTATTAATAGATTTTTTTTAGATGATAATTCAAATTAAGGACCAAAATGTTGAATTGTATCCAAAATTTTAACCTAAAAATATTTAAACACATTTCTTAATAATAATGAAAAGTATAATTATTTTCTTTGACAAAATAGTGTAATTACATTATATGTGTTTCCTTTGCTTTAATTTTATTCCTTGTGAAAGTAACTCAAAAACATATCATATAAACGTTTTTGATAAATTCAAATCACATTTTATTCCCCTCATATCTATTATGTTGAGTGAATCTTAAGTGTTTACATTAGTATAATACACAGGTGGATACTGTAATATTTCTAATAATTGTATTATATCATTAAACTTCCTTATAATATGCTATTAAATCATACAATTTAAATAATTCATATAGACAAGACATAGACATAGATAAACTGTATTGTCACAAGACAAAATTTGAGACTCAACTTCTTCTTACAATAGTAAAATATAAGACTCAACTCTTTGTTGCAATCGTAAATATATAAATTGTTTAAAACCAGTGACAGGAATTGTTCAGATTTCATTAAGGCCCATTCCATCCAAAAAAAATTTTCGAGAAATGTTCCTTATTTTTAAAATAAAACAGTCGTAGGCCTAGTTACCTACATACTTTTATGTCTTAAATAGAAAACAGCGAAAAGTTATTGAACTGCTTTTTGGCTAGGCCTATATGATTTGATAATGCCTCATTGCAAAGCTAGTAGGCCTTAGATTGTATCTACGCTGATGTCATCAATTCGTTTCTCTCCATAAGACACAAACTTTATTAGTATTATACAGTATTGAAATGCAAGTAAAGTAGTGCTCAAATTCAGTATGAATTTTAAAACATGACAGGCTGGTGTCTTGAGCTTTGACCAATGAACACATTTTACAATGGTTTGTCATCACTGGATTGCCATTCCATATCTTTTTCTTCTATATTTGTTGTAATCAAATGTATAGGCAATTTACTTTTTTTTAATTTAAATACAATGTTTACCACGTTTAATTCCTAATTTTAAGTATAATTAAATTAATAATGAGGCTTTACAAAATAAATCCAATCAGTCATGAAACAAATAATAATGCACATTGTTAACTATCTTCAACATTTTCCATCTACTTTATTGGTCGTCCAAGTCAAAATTAGTCTGGTCACAGGGCTCTCCTGTTGTTGTCCTTCGATAGACTTTCCATCACTACATCTAAGAATGGGTGTCTTTTCAAAATCATAATAGTTCAGACCCAGTACTACCTTACAGGATCATTTGGGAAATGTATTTAATATTCAAAACAACTCCTGTCTATCTTTTATTTTAAAAAAAGTAAAAGTTGGTAGGCCTTGATATGAGATTGTTGGATAAAAATAACTTGCAAATTGTTTGGCAGAAAATGTTACTGAATATCATACCATTTTCAGGTAGGAAAATGATGTGTACTATTATAAATTAAAGTTCCTTAACTATGATATCTGCTATATCTATCTATTCTAAATACAAGGAAATATCAATTTATCAATTCTTTTTAAATCTATCACTCAAATTCATTGGTATCCTAGTAATTTAAGTTTTTATCAGAATACAATGTGTAGTCTTATAGGTCACCTTAGGGTTTAATATGGGTTTCCCCAAAATTATTTATTACCATTATCTCTTTATTTACTTACTTCTGTATGAGGATATTACATTGTCATTTCTTTGTCAATAGATACAAAACAATAAAAGATAATGGAATAGCATAAATATAGAAAAATCAGTATCAAATTACACAAGGCAATCAGGAATTACCATCTCTATAGAAATATTGCATTGAATAGCCTCTCAGATTCATACTAATTTGTGTTTATTTTAATTTACCAGCAATTTAGATTTCTTTCGGAATTCAATTAGCGAGTTAAGATGATACTTAATTACTGTTATTTTAACAATATATGCAGGTTTTTACTTTGTTTGAATAGTCTAAAATGCAAATTACTTAACTGAGTTTTATGAGTATTTACCCAAGATGGTAATATTCTCTACCAGGTAATTCTACAGCATTGATTTAATATTCTAACTTATTAGAGTTGTTGTTATGAGAGAAGACACTAAATAGAAATAAGGTATTAATATAACTAATTTATAAAGTGTATAATGTTAAAATTACATTGAAAAAATCAACAGTATGCCAAATGTAGTATAATCGTGGACAAAACTTACCATCATAAAAAATAGAGGTTTATTGTTTTCAGTTTCACAATACAATGAAATGGAATACTGTATTTTATGTTATATATTTTTATGAAATATACTCATAATGTGTCATTTTGAAAATGACTCCTACTTGCCCTAATTCAAGGAACATGTTCACAATGGTTACAGTTAAATTTCATTATATTCACAGTGTCTTTGGTATTGGAAAATTCCTACTCTATTGTATTTTCCCAAATTTTACAATTTCCCTTTTGAAAAAAGATTACAATATTTCTTTTTCAATTTATTTGTATGTTGTCCAATGTCATGATGACCCTGTTAATTTTTTTCTTCTATCTATTAAAGCCATGGCAACGACTGATGAGCATCTCATCTTCACTTTTATGCAAAGACTTCCCATTTTCATCTACCTTTCTTCCTCAGTCTCTCCAACTCATACTGTAATTAAAATATTAACCCATTCCATATCCTCATATTTAAAACTTGCAATCCAAAATGTAAAAAGGCCATAATTTGATTCCTTTTTGTATATTGTTGTAACTATCTAATGTTTTAATGTTTTGTTGATGTGGATAGTCCTTGATGGCATCTGTAGTGGACAAAATTTGATTGTTAATATGAACATGAAATGTGAAAATTAATAATAAGGCTAACATTAGTATGCTTCCCCAGTGTAATCTTTTGCAAAATAAAATAATACTTGCATCATCATTAAATAAATTTATCATCTCCTTTCAAATATAGTTTGATTTTTTTTATCATCTGTAGGAGTTAGGATATTCTTCACAGTGGGAAAATTATCTAAATTCAAATAAATATGGAAACCTTGAGAAATAATTTACTTTTGTATAAGTCACAATTGTAGAAAGCCTTGGTTTCTTACAATGTGCATCATTTGCCATTAAATAGTTTTAAATATAGCTTAAGATATTATTGCTGACATTGTTACCATTGTGATTACTGTCTATATACATCCTGACATAGGCCATCATACTTGCTATTGGGTTTAGGATTGTCTTGTACGTCACATCATAGGATATGATTTATTAAAGTACACATACATGAACAAAAACATGAAATGATTTTGCACTTTAACAACATGCTACAAACCATCATAAAATATAATAAATAAATATATTATACAGTAATATTATTTTTACTATTAGTATTTGTTTATTGACCAAACATCCAACATAAATATACAAATTATATTAAGTAAATGACATCTAAAACATTTCCTAGATTTAGATCCTTTTCAATTAAAGACTTATGATATGTTGTGGACTAACAGTTCCAATAAAACCAGATTTGTTTTGGAATATGCCCTTTGAATATGAACTGTAATTTTTTAATAGTAAATTTACCATTAAACAAAACATGATAGGCTCTATTCATCTTGTCAACCTTTACATAAACATCTATTTCTTCCTATGCGAGACCAGCTTAAATCCTAAGAATGAAATACATTAATACTTTTACATTAATATAAATTAATTTGTAATATAATTGATAACACTTAAAATTATGGAGACATTCATAATGCTACTACTACTACATTACATTTGTAATTAAGAAAAAGCATTATTTATGATTTCATGGCCCTTTTACCTATTTTTTTTTAAATAATTTTTGTTGACTGGTAATTGATAGCAATCACAAGGTCGTTTTCACCGTCCACTTTGTCTGGTTTTCAGGATAGTTCAGTTTAGAGATAGTAAAATTTCCATTGATTTTATAACACACAGTCCAGTTTTCAGGATGGTCTGTCTTGACAGACTATTGTTCAGTAGTAGTTGATTCTGTGTACACTATATTACAATCATTATTTTTACCACTCCTACAGATTAGTCAAAAACTTAATTCAGAATTATACATTTATCATGCACTTATCTTTAACAATTCTTATTTTCTTCTAAGTTCTAATCAACAGACAAAAATAACTGAGAAACTATTTTATATAGTATTGTTAAATTTCTGCTCTAGATATTTAAAATCACATTGCATTCCTAAAGTCTTGTTTTTGGAATAACACCGACAATACAGAAAGGTTTTGGAGAATAAAAGGATGTACATTACAATACTGAACTTTTAGTTCAGGGTTAATGTTTAATCTATTTAAGAACTCTCAAGGAAAAATAGCTTCTTCTCTACTCTTTATTGTCATACTTTGTATTATATCCGTTGCCGTACCTCTCTCTCTCCAATATTCCTTTTTCAAAATAATATTCTGAAGGTCAAGGTTAATGTAATATAAAAGGAGTTTATAGAAAGGTATTTATATGATCTTAACTTGAAACCCTTGAGTAATCTTATATTTTTCTTTTTAACACTATTAAAACCCACAAGAATAAATGCTAAGGTAATAGTAAGAACTGTGGTAATCTTCATCGTTGAGTGATATGTTATGGATCAGTTCTCCTCACACCCAAATATACCAGTTCTAAAGAAATACAGTGTTGACAGTTTGAATCCAAATTCCAAATTGATTCAGTATTTTTACCAAAAACTATTCTTCATTGACAAATAAGAGATGACAATAAACATTAGATTGTAAATAATAATTTAGATGATTATTATCAGAGGTCTCACCACAAAATTAGTATCATTGTTGGAAAATTAAAAACAGTATAGCTATATTACAATACAGTTCAATACATCAAACTTTGAACTACTTTCCTTGAATCTAAAGACAAGTAAAAGACGAGCATTTGAAGTTTCAAAATATGAAAACATAGTTTTAAGAACTTTTACCAATAAAGTAATCTAAAAAATTCCAAATTAAAACTGTAAATCTCAGAAATTCTGAATAAAGGATGCTTTCCAATATCAAAACTAATCTAAAAATGCATATTCTAATTAGCTGCAAGTACTAATACTGAAACCATGGAGGTATAACTTATCAAAACCAAATTTCTAAAAAATATGCCATGTCTTGTTTTTGGTGATTATCTAAATTTTTATCTCACCAGTGATGCGGTTTATTTTGTTGTCAGAAATCACAATATAATTTTATTACTTAATTGATTTATTTGAATATCCATCAGTTTATTCATAAATGTATTCAATTGTTCATTCATTTCTCTTCTAATCCATTTATCTATTTATCCATTTATACTTTTTTGTCATTTTTTTCATTAATTTATACATTCATTTATCTATTTATCTATGTATTCATTCAACTATTCATTCATAAGTTTTTAAAACATTAACATATTCCAAAGTAAAACACCATAATGTACAATTAAAACATCTTATTTCTCATTGATGTGTCAAAGAGTATGAAATGAAAATTTAAATAGTTATGAATGATTTTCTAATAACAAGTAAATGATTGCCATTCTTAATATATTGTCAGTTCATGTATTTGCTTGTTTTAATTAATTATAATTATGTCTGATAAGTGGATATCAACAGGGAAGTGTGTACAGGTCATTTAATAATTACTTCTGTCAATCAAGGAAGTCTTTATTCTAATTTTTGTTTACTTAAAATACTTGCTGTTTACTTTTTAATATCCTATGAATATTCTAAGAACACTATTGTACAAGTGGTAATTTTTGTGCCAATTTTTGCTTGCAAATGTCATATTGAAAATATATTTCTGTGAGAGTTTGTTTTGTTTGATCAAGTACAGTGATACCGCCGCAAATCATGAAAATATACACATGCAAAATTATCGCTTTTTTAAATAGTCTTATGTATCTTTTATTGATACTGTATTACTCTTCAAAAACTAAACAAACAATGAATAAAATAATAATTTAATGATTACTTCCAAGAGTACTGTACATGTATTTGTATTTTTTACATCTTTACTAAATTACACATGAAATATTATAGGTGAATTTAGCATTCCTAATAGCTTTTAAAGAAGATAATAATAATTGAAATTAATTTTACAAGTATACAAAGCTTTTACTATACCAACTTATTCAAGTTTAATTTTTTCAAGTTGTATTTTTTTACTTGCTTAATATTATACTGTATTGTAATATTTGTTTCAATATTATTTATCACATTATGGTTTAAAGTTTCTTACCCATTAGAAAGTAAAAAGGTTGTATTCACAATAAAGTGAAGATTATCCAAAAACTATGTATTGGCTATTGAAATAATTTTATATTAAAAAAAATATCTATTTATTATAAATTTCTCATAATACGATACGATACACTTTAATATCAAACAAAATATCCCAAATAATAATCCTGATATGTTAATTTCAAAATAGAGTTATCATAAACAATGTCTTCAAACATAAATTTTCATTGACAAAAAATACAATTTTAGAACAGCTGTGTAGAATTATAGTAATGGAATTGTTTCCTTTTTTATAATATCATATTTGTATCGTCAGATGATGATTGGTCACAGGTGATACCATGCGAGACTTCGCAATAGGTTGAAGGTCACAGATCCTTCATTTGAATTTTCCTAACTTAAATTGACGATGATTTACTCTCGAAATTGCTAGTATTTCATTAGCCAATCAGGTATACCGAGAGTCCTGGAAATCTCTACTGTCACATTATGTTGTTTTTTTTTTATGTGTGGTATATTTTATCAGCTCTCTATTATGAGGAAATTATGACTTAACATCGATGACTTCTAAGGTCAATTGTATCAAACACCCCTGTCACCAATTTCTAATTTACGTTTCAATTGTTTTATGATTGTCTGTAAAAGTAAAATCAATTTCTATTGAAGTAAAATTAAAGCAATTTTTTATAATACAAGTTTTCTGCCTTTACCTACCCTTTACAATAACGTGAATGATTTTCATTCAAAAAGTGGTTATTTTATTGTTTCTTTAGAAATGGAAACAAATTCTACTGATGTAAAATTTAAGCAATATGATGTTGATGAATTTTCATTTTAAAACTACAGTAAAATTAAATTAAATTAAATCTTCTTATTATAATTTTAACCATTACATAAATAAAACATGAAATTTAAAAGTTTACTTGTGGAAATAAAAACAAGTCTACTTGTAAAATGAAGACCATTTTGTTGATGAATGTTATTTTAGTATTATACTATGGTTAAAATATATTATTTGTATACATTTTTTCTTCCCTTTTAATTGCTAACCTTCATCAGATATACTTCAGCTCATTTCTTTCGACCGTAAGTAACTTTAGGTTTCTCCTGGCTGTGTTATAGAAACAAAATATATGTTATTGGTTGATATTAATTTGTTGTTTTTCTTTTATTAGTATTAATATTATAAAACTTGTATTTGCTTGAAATGTTTTGTGTTTAAGAGCATCAGCTTGAATGTATTTTTTTACAGTATTGTTCTGTTGTGCAGTATTTGTTATAACAGCTCCCTGGTTATACTCTGCATGTTTTTTTATCTTTGGTGTTAATTTATAAATATTTAAGTTATTCCTAGATTTAAAATGTCTTTGTTTTTTTTTATTGTAAGTTTTTTTTTGTGTTATTAACAAATATAGATCATAAAAATATATCACGGATTGAGTTCAAATTGCAATCTCCACTTTTGTTTAGAATGCCTTGGAATCATGGGTTGTTTTTCCATGGTGTTTCTAATGAAAAACAACAGGATTCTGTTATTCCCTGATTATTAATAGGCTTAAAATTCCTACATTCTTTATTTTTTTACAAAAATAGAATTTCTGAGTTAGGCAGTGTGTCTCTTGGTCTACCGGATGTTATTATGCAAAGAATAATGGGTTTAACCAAACAAAAATAACCATCCTTATTTGTATATGAAAATGTTAGTTTGCATGGAGGAGTTTGAACAATGTGGTATTTCCATTGAATGCTTATTGCTTTAATAAATGTCTTGTACTGTATCAGTGATGAAAATGTTTATCTTATATATTTACTTGTGTTTTTGTTGGAAAAATGCGATGTTGTTTATTGAAACTGGCTAAGTTATTTATTAAATTTTGCTCTCTTTTTAATTTATTGAAAATATTAATTTTTTTTCATGTTTAAATATAATCAAAAAAAGGAAAAAAAAATCATCTTATTGCGGAGATTTCTAAATGTTGATCATTTAAATTTTTAGTTAAATATTTTGTTATTTTTCTTTTTGATAGGTTCTCAAGCAGTCCATTATTGTCTCACCATGCTACAAGCATGCTACCACATGGTGACACCAGCAGTGGAGACGTACCACACTACGAGGCATTGACAGTACCAATGATAAAGACGGACATAGGTGATACCGGCTACTACCACGATGGTACCACAGATTTATCAGTGTATAATGCTGCAAATGGAACAATATCCTTTTTGTAATTATTTTTGTACATTGCTGGTAGAATTTCTCAGTTTTCATGCATTAATAATGGCAATATTGAATAAACATTTATTTAAAAAATAAAATTGTTATCAGGGGCGCCAGAACGTTTTTGAATTAGGGGGACGAGGTTAAATTTTGCTGAGCTACCCGAGCCCGGTTAGTTTTTGATGGGAAAAAAAAAAAAAAAAACCTTATTGCCTCTAAATTCGAGCTTTCCTGATCGCTGAAGGTGGTTTTCAAGGCCACAGTGTTCATAATTACCAATTGTGAATTTTGTGGTTCAAGTGACATTTTAGGGGGAGACTGTTCCCCTTCCCCCCCCCCCCCCCCGAGTTGTCACTTTTTATTTGGCAAAGTAATAATCTATTCTGAACATTGTATTCAAAACATGGTTTTTATATTAAATCATCTTAATTAAAAATTGGTTGCTAGGTTAAACAACTACATTGCTTGGAATTTGTCTTTATTTTTAAATGAAACAGTATATTTTAAAGGAAAGATTATGATGATGAATGAAGCCCTATGTCTCCTAGGACAGTGTTCCATTAAAACGCTCTTCTTGGCTTGTTCTGCTTCATGTCCATTTAATCTGCAAAACTTATGGTATATCCATCATATCTTAGAGGTGATTGGTCACGTTTCATCGGTAACCCTGATGTCAGATCATCATTGCAACCACTAAACGCAGAAAAACAAATTGTTGAACAACTGACCATAGCAAAAAGTAAACATATAAAATGACATAATAACTGAATAAAAACAGAAATTTAATGTTGAGTTTATTTTGTAAAGCCACATTTAGGCTTATCATAAAACCACAGTATTTTTTTTTCTACAAGTATAGCAATACCATTGTCTAATGTGTATTGCATTTCTTTGATTCAGTTGTCTTTTCTTGCATGTAGTTTTCTTGTATACAGTATCTATATTTTGGGAAATGCTGTTCAAGATCAGGTTTTATGGATTTTGCCCCTTTATTATCATTCTTTTGGTATAATATAAGAGAATAATGTCATTTTGAGTGAAGTCCCACATTATCCATCCCCAGCCTGCCATGCATATGTGAGATGTTCTATACTGTTATGGTTATAATTTTAGTGTCAAAGTAGACCATGTAAAGATTATGACAATGCTCTAAGTTTCCCAGGGCAATGTTTTTAAACCATCATTTTTGGTTTGTTCTGCTGCATGACCACAACTGACCAATGTAAGATTTTAACTTTTAAAGTTGGAATTTCAGCTTTAGATAAAGTAGGTTATGGTCCATGTACATAAAAACCATGAAATAGGTTTTGGGAGAAAATTAATTAACAATCTTTGTTTCATTTTTAACTTTCTTAAAATTTGTAATTTCAGCTTTAGATAAGGTAGGCTCTATGTAAATAAAAATCATGCAGTAGGTTTTTTGAAAAAATAGACCAACCATTTTTGTTTCATTTTTCAAATGTTCACAGCTGCTTAGATGAAAACCAGCATATACTCCTGATAGATTATCTGTCAGGTATCAAACATTAACTACATTATATCAAAATGTTGATACTAACAAAATGATTGTTTTAGTCCTTAACCAACATGTACTCGCTAACCTCAACCCTGACACCATCTCATTTGAAGAAGGCTAAGCTTATGTTCTTCTATACCCGTTATCCCAGCTCATCCATACTGAAGCAACATTTCCCAGATGTCAAGTTCAACCGACATAATACTTCCCAGATCATCAAGTGGTTCAGTAACTTCCGTGAATTCTACTATATCCAGATGGAGAAGTTTTCCCGGCAGTTCCTCAGTGAGGGAATGGAGAGTTCTGACCAGATTGTCGTGTCCACGGATTCAGAGATTTTCAGGTCTCTTAATCTTCACTACAATAAGAGCAATGACTTCCAGGTATATTTATTTGAATATCATTGTATTTGAAGATTGAATATGTGGCAGAGCCAATGCAATTTTCAGTTTGACTTATCCCCTTTGGCATGTCTGTGCCACATATTTTATGTTTTATTTTGAAGATGTATTGCACTCCAAAATTTTTAAAATTTTGTAAAGAGCATGACATTCACATTCAAGCATAGAAATCAATGTATTTGAAAGTCATGTGAATTAATTAAATTTACTGATTCCTATACTCTCTAATTTTATGGCGCACTAAAATGAGCAACTTCAAAATGATCAAGTAATTTTTTTAGATTAATCAAAATAGGTTTTTGATAATGTTTAGTACAAGAGAGAGGTTTCGTAACTTCACAAAATATGATAACTCAATTCGATACGCCATAAATTATTTTAACGTTTTAATGTAACATGCAGCAAAATTAAACTCTCAATTGTTTAACAGAGACTTAGGATAAGCATGCTATCCACTAAGAGCAACACACTTTCACCCATTTTAATCTACTGATACAGAATAAATGTAACTCTATTAGGCCTGGACCTTCATTATTTCAATGGAAGCTAAATTTTGTGCCAATAAAAAATATAAAGTTAGGGATAATATAATTTTGTTTGTATTCTTAGATAGTTACATTAGAGCCTTGTTTCATCTGTCAAGTTTTCCACAATTTTTTGTTTGTTCTTACAGGTCCCAGAGAGTTTCTTGTCTGTTTCCCAAGCCACCCTAGTGGAGTTCTTCAATGCAATAAAATTAAATAAAGATGCTGAACCATCGTGGAAGAAGAACATCTATAAGGTGATTAGCAAACTTGACGAGCCACTACCAGACTTCTTCAAATCTGCAAACTGTCTTGACGAGCTAGAATAGAGGGCATAATTACTTGCTGTTGGCTTGATCACCTAAAATATGGCGTTTGATTGCCTGTTAGTGTCTTGATGTAAAATGAAAGCCATGATTGAATGTAGTCAAATAAGGAATCAAGCCATGGTTATCCATAGTCTAGTTGATAAGCTGAAAAAGCAGGAGTCTCTATGGTTTTCTGCAATTAAAGTTTTATTAAACTGCTTCATTTTAGCGGAAAATAATTTTCAGATTGGATCCAATCTGGCTATGTTCAGAGTAGATGAGGTATTTTGTTTACAATGCAATATGATGACGATTAAAAGATTACCTTATTTAATTTTTCAACCTTCATTTTTTGATTAAATTATCTTAAAATAACCTGACTTGTGTCAAAGAGCAACTGAGATAGATTTTGTCTTTCCAATTAGTAGATAGTAACGATAATTATATATTTGATCAAATGTTAAAAAAATTATTTCTTCCATATAACCAAGTGCCTAATTATTATGTATGTATATTTGTGATTTTCATATTTCTAGAGAAATGTGCCTTTTTTGTACATATTTTGAAAAAACACTATGAAAGGTAGGTTGTGCAAGTTTCTTCCAACCTTGTAAATAATAATAAACTTTGACCTCTGTGCCTTATTCAATGACGATAATTTGAAATTATCTATGATCAAAATGTGTCTATCCTACCTCAGGATCTTAGTTACTGTTGCCAAGATTGAACGTGTACTCTTTTGATTTGAAGGTGGGTACTTAACCATCAAATCATATCTTCATTCCAAAACTGTGTGATTTATTGCCTTAAACTAGTTGTTAGTCTAGAACAATTTAAAATTTGTAAACTTAATGGGAAGAAGTTCTTTATATCAGTGGATTGTCCTAAAAAACTATGTTGCTCAAGCCCGACAGGACCCATAATCTTGAAATAGGCTTGGCCTTCCTGTATTTTGTTAAAGTTTCATATTTCCCAATTTTTGGGCTAAATACATTAAAAGGTATCCCCAAACATTTAAGAAATGCATGAAATTGTCAACAAAATTACTTCAAATACATAATTTAATACCAATATATGCCATAAGGAAATAAAATAGCTCAAGGTAGTGGAAGTAGAGTAATGGGGCCAACTAGAAAAAAGAAAAATGCCGACCGACTGAGCAAGCTTAAAAAGTACTGTGATTGGGCAACATAAATTGTTTTAGGTCCTGTACAACTCCCTGCTTGTACTCGAACTCAGTATTACTGTAAATATAAATGTATACATATTTGATAATTCATTACTCATTTTTATTTATTTTATTTAGATATAGATCTTTTTTGTCAAATGCATATGTATTACTTTAATTATTTAAATTGATTTTTTGGGACCCGGTTTGTGGTATGTGCAAAGAATTAAATGGATTAGTTTTGTTTATAATTATATATGATTAGAAATTGTTAAAACTAATTATTAAAGATTAATTTATTTCAGAATATGTATGTATAGAATTTAAGTATTTTGTAAATAGAACAATAAATTGATCTTCCATTTAATGAACTAGAACTTGCTGCCTTGGTCTGTTTGTTTAATAATTTTGGCAGATTATTATAATTTATCCATGTTTATATTTCCCTTTCATCATTTAATTCTAGTTTTAAAACAATTGCAAATAATATTAATTCTAGTTTTAAAACAATTACAAATAATCATTTGTTAATTTATGTGAATCTTAAATTATTTTAAAGTTTTGCAAACTTTAAAATAAAGTTGATTAGAGGATAGTTACTAAAGGTTTACCTAAATGTGTGATAAACAAGAAAAAAAACATTTTATAAACTACAGTACCTGTAATTAATATTTTATTTATACAAAGAAAACAACTCATTTAATTTTTTTTACAAGTATGCATAATTAAATTTTACATGTACACAAATACTAGTATCTCGATATATGCGAGTGATTATTATAAATTCTGTATGCATGATTATTGCATGGAAATGTTTTACATATTGCCATGATTACTACATTGTGTATATTTTTTATGCATGTGTATAATCTGTTTGTATGGATTTAATTTGAAATTCATTCATGCAAATACTTATTAAGTAGTAATATTTTTATTGGTTACAAAATAGATTTTTGCAGATACAGTATCTTCAAACTGTGAATACTTTTAAATGTTTTAAACAGCATTCATAAGCATAAACAGGAATGACATTGTTATCTTGAATATTGAATATTAATAAAAGGGTTCTATTGAATATTTAGTGAAACATTGAATATTAAAAAAAATCATTTATTGAATATAAGAAAGGGCTATTGAATATTCATGAATTTTGTTAAACTCATGCAAATGATTTTGAAAAATCATGATTAAATCAAACTTTACTGAATTGCATATATAATATTGATTATACTGTAATTAAATTTGCATTGGTGCCTTATTAAATTACAATATGTGTTATGCCATTTAACTATACAAATTTAATTTAAATACTATTTTTAAAATATACATTAGTCAATTATCATTATCATTCCTTTAAATATATTGAGTAAGGAGATAAGATATTGATAACTCTCATTTACATTACACATTTTTTCAATATATTAATATTTTTATAAACCATGTTCACACCATGACATTTTCATTGCACATGAACTATTGATTTTACGTGTTTTAAAACTGGTGATGCCATAACGTTTTCTTTTTCAAATGCGAGTGTAAAATTAAGTAGTTACCTTATTCTGCTGTTGAAATGAGGTGACATAATCGGGAAATTCATCAATCTGTCTTTTATAACTTTAAATACGAAATATTGTTTAGCATTTAAGTATTGTGTATTTTCACGATTCAATTGAAAATATTTGGATTATGGAATATTAAAGAAAAACTCATCGGCCTTACACAGTGTCATTTATGTATTAAATATATTTATAATTTATATAGTATTTATTTACTAATTATGTTTGATTACTTGTATTTTTTAAGCTGGCGTTTTCGCTATTAAACAAATTGACAGTAACTACTTCAGATGCATAATTTGTTTAAATTAAATTGAATGTCATTGTATTTGCATTACCATTTTATATCAGCATTATAATGTTGTTATTAATATTATGTCAATTAGGCATGGGTACTATTGATACGTTAGTGTATGATATCGGTTTATGTAGACGAACGATGTGTGTACTTGTTCAATAGTGCACATTAGGTAATTTATATTTCGTTTGATGATTGTACATCCAGTACTCGGTAACCCAGCAAGTGCAATTTTAACAAACCACAATATTATTGTTGACAAAATATATAAACTTATGTTTGTACATTTATCTGGTAGCACTAACTTAGACAAATATATTTGCATATTATTTGCATAATGCTGATACTTCTGCATTCAAATTATATATATAATATATGTTAATATTTTTCAGTAATACACTATAAACGTCTTCCAATAAGTAGGCATATAGAATATTTTAAATTTAGTTCATATTCAAGACAACTCGAAATATGTGACGCAATGACATGGATGTTAATAATCATCTGCCGAATCTTGCACGTTTTCTAACGAACTGTCAGAATAACTCACTGACTGAGCTTCAAATTCGCCGACTTAGATTTATTTCTTCTATAATCCCAGGTAATGGAAATAGCTGTAAAAACATGTACAATAAGTGTAAGTTCTTAAGTGAATGCCATTAATAACAAGTAGCGCGAACTGTGTCGTTTGACGCGCGCACTTTACATGGCGTCTGCTTAATCGTCTAGAAATCCAGAGAGCTCTACGGACCCGTTATTTTTATAGACCTTCATAGGCTGTTTCAAACTACTTGTACGTTCAATAACTAATCGTTAAATTGTTGATAGACGAATATACCTTCATATTCAGGACAATGCTTCATAAAAAGTATACAGTAATCAAATTCGCGTTCTCCCATTATTAACTTTCTCGTTCTATTCATATTAATTTTAAATATAAGATGGGTTTGGTAGTTTAACTCCATACTTCGTGGTACTCCTAAAGAATATCTAATTGTACTTTTTAATTATACTTTTAATTGTACTTTCTTACTTGAAGTTGATTATAGTTGATGTTGATGATAGTTAAATCTATCCTATTTTATCACCGAAGGGATCAATATTCAAGTAGACGATTATGTTACAACGTAATAATTAAATCATATTTGGTTTTAAATAGATTTTTTCATAGACAGGTCTCAAATTTCCTTCAGCATTCGTAAAATAATTTTTTATACTTTTTTCTAAAACCTAGAAGGTGGATGTCTTTCCATATGCTAAAGTAATCAATATTGTAATAAAATAATATCATGAGTTACGCTAGTAAATTAACTCGACTTTAAGCTTAAGTAGCTGCTAGTTCACGGGTAGATAGTTATAATAAGGCCCTAGTTACACCCGATGCGTGATATTGTCTTAGTAATTACAATTTAGCCATTTTAATCTTGATTATGTTACGTGGCATTGTACGATTTGAATTGAGTTTATTGGTTTAAAGGAGCGTCTAACTGAAATTTGTTTCTTGTTTATTATTTTGCATTTTGGGATGAGATATCGTGACTTGAATAAATGTTATAAGACATCATGTTCTATCTTGTCTTCTTTGTTATTTTCCAATTTTAAATTGGGCCATCATCGTCAGTAACACCACGAATAGACGCAAACAGTTATACACGCGTACAGAAATGTGCGTGAAGAGATGCAAAACGCGCGCGTGCATTAACAGATATGAGCGTCCAGTTTTTTAATCTATGCGCATCTGTAACAGCTTTTCTCTCTCTTCGTGGTTTCACTAACGATATATATACAGTATGCATAAATATCAGTTTAATTGAAACTTCCAACGACGACGTGTTGTACCCATAGATTTATTATTACAGCTAGATGGTGAACTTCCACAGAATAGATAGCCCAAAGTTCAATCCCATGGAAGCGCCTACTATTT
>JAOTQE010099011.1:0-14057 GCA_025631205.1 Nesometra sesokonis
CAATGTTGAACGTGTAACATCTGGTCCACAGCGCCTTGAGACTGTATTGTGTAAGGCGCTATATAAAAATCGAATTAATATTATTATTATTATTATTACTTGAAGTTGATTCAGCTTCCACCATTATGAAAGTTTGATTCAATAAATGCAGTAATAATGCGTCTTCTTTATATCAACAATCCTTTAGACACAATTGTCCATTTTTTATTGTATAATGTTAACCAATTCCATTCCTGGTTTGCCCTCTATATTTTTGTTCGAGGTAATATCCTTTTAATCTCTTACCAAACCAATGTAGTTTCCTTTCCCCGACTTTGTCTTCACAATCGTTAATTTCTTCCTGTAATTTGTTGGCATTTCATGGTGTTTGGTCAGATATTATTATTAGTCTTCAGCAGCAATTGTATTAAATGATTTCATTACCATAAAAAATTATTTGTTTTAACGTATAGACAAATACATGCCTTTGTTTTTATTGCTGAGGGCTTGCAACTCCACTATTTAAGTACATGCCGTTTACTGATCAACACCAGTCCCCACTCTTAAAAATAAAAAAATATAAAAATTAACAATATTATATTAATATTATATTAATATTTCTCTGTCTAGATCTTAAAAAATGTTAAAAAATGTTAATTTTAAAGAGCTGTAAAAACTGAAACATAATCTTAATCATTAATCTTAATTAATTAAATCAATCAATCAATCAATTAACCTTAATTAATCTTTAATTTTAATCATTAATCTTAATTAATCAATAATCTTAATCATTAATCTTAATTAATCAATCAATCAATTAATTAATTAATCTTAATTAATCATTAATCATCAATTTTAATTAATCGTAATCATTAATCATTAATCATAATCATTTTAATTATTTTTTTATGAGCAGTCAATAATATTTAGCAAGCAATATGTTAATATAATATTTTTTTAGTTATGTATTTTTAGTTGCTGTATATATTGCATATACGCCTAATTTATATTTTGCTATGGAAGTATATATGGGGAATTTATTAAGCATGACCCAGTTGAATCAGAATCTTCTAATTGCAAAATTTTTAGCGCCTTTCTAATTTAAAAAGGCACCCTATAATTTTGAATTTTCACGGTCCTAGTCTGTCTTAAGAAACATGTTATTCATTGTTTACGTATCTCTAGAATTTACAGATGATCTTCCCTTAATCTCTGAATTTACTTATTTTCCATTAGTGTTTCATAAAATTAACACTACATAAGTAAACATTGGAATAAGTTTGAATAAGCATGCACTCAAAGAATGTAAAAAATGTGGAATTGGCATGAGTATAATACTAGTGTAAAACATGCAATAAAAACTACTTATTTGATATCAAATTGGATAATTTTAGTTATTGCATTACTGTACATATGGTAAGTGGCAATGAAAATGTAAGAGTATCTTTGGCATTTAGATGGTGTTTATTTGATTTTTGTATTTTTGCATCATGAATGACTTGATTGTGCTATGCAAGCTCTGATTCTTGTATGTACTAAAAATTGTACTATCAACAATAATCATTTTGTATATGTGGTAGAGCCAAGCCAATTGAAACATAAATTGGAAAATTGAAAATTGAGTTTTTTATGGATTATAAAACTACATACCAAAAAAATAATCAATTTCATATGATATTTCCTTGCGAAGTTATGAACAATCAAAGTTTGTACATTTAAAATGCAAGTTTTGAGAAAACTGCATTTGAAAATTGTTTATCAGTATACATTTACTAAGCAAGATCATTTTAAATTGCATTTTTAAAACATTTTGTTATCATATATCTGAAAATTGTTAAGGTAGTTTCAAAGTTGATTGTGAGAACTGTATTGTTTTTTAAATAAAATAAAATCTGAAGAAATTGAACACTTTGAAATTTCTGCCTATTGTGGAAAACTAGCATTTGCGACTTATGTCTCATTTGATTTGGCTCTGCCACATATGAGGCTAGTTGTGTCAAAACCACCAAGTTGTCACACAGGAATTTATTGAGAAATACTGTAAGCCAATAAAAAACAGGAAATATAACCCAATACAAAAAAAAATTTGTGTGCATTTTGTTCAATAACTTCAGTTATACATGTCCAATTTTGATAACTGACCCCTCATTTTAAAGCTTATGAAAAGGGCAATGTGGTTGTAACAATAACTCAATTTTCAATTTTCCCACAACTTGGTGGGTTTGACGTGTCATGCCTCATTTACTGTTTATAGTGTAACCTTGGTTTTTTATAAATTAATCATTATTGGTATTACAGCCTAATTGAAATAGTTATATTATGTAGAAGATGCTTTGATATGAGTTGTTTGGATTGTTATCCATAATTACTAATTACTTAGACCTACCTGGTGTGCTTTATACATTTTACTCATACACATAATGACGTTTACCAATAATAGTTTTTGATCCTTCCGAATTCTGATAGAACTATCTAGAAGCTAATAAAAAGTTTTTTTTTAATTAACAGCAGATATTCATTGACATATTATACATTATATTTGCTTTCATTGCAGATATCATATACGAAAACTGCTACACGGAATTTTAGAAGTAGGTAGTTATATTTTTCTATCAAAACATTGGTATTATTATGCATTCTATACATTAAGTATTAACCTATATTAAAAAATTAAGGAATATTATTGTAGCTTCATAATAATAAATATACTTGTAAAATGCAATTTTCCCAATCATTGATCTCACATTAGTGACAATTTAAAATATCTCAAATTTTGCCTTCCAATTTTCTTTTAAGCTCAGTCCAGACATGGAGCTATGGTCCAGACTATCAAACTTATTTGACAAAAAAAGTGATGATACCCATATATGGTAATGATAATTCTATGTATGGTCATGGTGTGACATCAACATGACCATATATAGGCATGTCAAAGTTGTTTTGTCAAATAAATTTGATAGTCTGGACTGAGCTTTAATCTATGCTGGTTAGTCAGCTATTTTATTTTGTTGTTTATTCGGCAATTTCATTTATTCTTCGGCCCGGAAGTATATAGCGCCACCTTGGTAACAATAAAATGTCAGCCTCCAATCATTTAAAATTTGTGGAAAATGTTTCGAACTTTGCCTCCAAAATATGATTTTTTAACTGAACAAAATAAAGTGATTTTAAAACCAAAACTATTCTAATAGTTACCACATATCTATCTTGAACAAAACAAAACAAAACCTATTTTTAGACGATCTCCTCAGCCTAACTATGCCCGAGGCTAGCCTTGTATTGCATGACCTTGACAGTATTAGTTACACAGGATAAATTTCTATATTATCATACCTGCCAACTTTTTTTGGCGCAAAAACGTGAGACAACACCTGCCACGGAGTTGGACTAAATTTTCTCGGTCTTTGATCTGACAAGCCAAAAAAAAGGTAATCTGCCAATTTTTGCACGTTTTAGACAAAATTAAAACTGCTTTGGGAGCTGTTTTCACAGTTTTTTCGCTCTATATTGTCTCATGGGAATTCTACTAATGCATGAGAAAAATTACTTATGTGTGAGACGTCCAAAATAGATCCCAAAACATGAGACTCACGCATTATGCATGAGAGTTGGCAGGTATATATTTTTGTGACCCTTAATTTTTGTGATCATCAAATTATCGCGAAATTCGTGAAAATTAGGGTGTATGAAATTAAAGGGATTTACAGTATACCATCTATTGTAATCTTTGATTGTTTATGTATAACATTTTAATTTAAATTTCCATGTATTCTAATTGACCTTACCTCCCTCACTTCTGTTGATAGTGTCTCAACAATCTTCTGGTGAGTTTGGTCTAACAATCTAAATTGATTAAAAATGTTTTCAAATTAAGGAGGTGTAAAAATAATGTTACTTATTTTTTCACTTTTAAGGTTTCATTTAATTTGTTCCTAAATATATGCATGCTAAGATTAATTTTTATTCTGAAATAACAAAACTGATCTGAAATTCAGTTTTCAAAGGTTACCATAAAATTGAAAAAGCAATTATTAAATCTGGATTTTTTTTTCAAATTTCGAATTTTTTTTTTTTTTTATCATATTAGGCCCAAATTAGCATTAAATTTTTACCAAGGAGCCTAGAAAGCACCTAGATTCTTTTAACAAACTTGTTAACAGTTAAAATCATTTCAACTCTTTCAGGCTTATTCACCAGCTTTACTTTTTAGGATCCACCAAAAAAAAAATCAAATTTGTATACTTATTGGAGTGATAAACATAACAGAACAATATTATATTTATGAATTTGAATACAAAATAGTAACATCTATAATATTTTCATTTGAATGGGCCTTTAACAATGCATTTTTTATAGTTTGTGCATTATTGTTTTAACAATTAAATTGAAAATAAATTAATTTTATATTGCGTTCATTGTTACACTTCAGTGAGTTGTCAATCAATAACACTGAAAAGCGTCACAAAGTTAACCATTAAGTACTAATTTTTAATTTTTTTAAATAATACTTTCATAATTTAAAAGTTGTCACAAAGTTACTTTGTGACAGTAATAGCATGACATCTTATCTAATTGTACAAGAATTTTACTTTTTGAAGTTTGGATTCAAATTATTCTTCATGCATTAACTTTTTTTTACATAATATTTTTTAAACTTATAATTGTAGGCAAGTACATACAGGCCTACCTATGTCCATGCAAATACACATTATAGATCAGGCATCACACCCATTTCTTGGCTTAGTGTATTCTCAGAACTGTAAAACTGTACCCTATGAAACCACCAAAACACATAAGAAAACCAACCTATCTCAATCTACAAAATTATTTAATTTTATGATCATTAGAATCTACTTTTTGGGTACAGTGATGATTCTTTTGTGAAAAATACCTAAAAAAACAAAACAAAAACAAAAAACCCTACCCAAACCCTTTGACAGTAGTAGTAGAATTATGTAATTATGTACAACTTAGGAAAACAGGCTTAAAGGCATTTTAAACATTTTGCAGATTGAGTCCGAAATCAAAAGTGGGTTTATTACTCAAATTGCTCAATGTTAAAGAATAGGAAAATTGGAAATTTTGAAGGGGTTGTGCTTGAAAACTAAAATCACACTACAATTTAAATTAAACTCACATAATTGCATAACTTCCAAATTTATATTAGAACACGTAAATTTTAATGTTACCTTTGATACGGTTTTCATTCACAACCATTTCAAAATCCGTAATTTTCCTATTCTTTAGCATTGTGGATTATGAGTAGTATAAGTCCTACTTTTTGATTGAAGTCCTACTTTGGAAAACATTTTCCCTCATTCTATTGTTCAAATGTTGTGAAAGTTGTTCAGTTAGGTCACAACTTATTGTTCTGTTGGTTTATTAATAGAAATTTAAATCCCGGAATTCCCCTTTCAAAAATCATTGACAATACAGAGAGCCACAAACGTCTTGACTCACTAGGTATAAAGAATGTTTATCTTGAAATTACCTGTCATGGAGAGCTTCAAATTCTGTAAGCTGCAAAAGAACAAACATAAAACTAAAACAAAACGATACTAAAGATCACATATAAAGTACATTAACATAACAGCAATTCAGAATAGGCATACCACTAAGGATAACAAATCATTACTTTATTCGTGATCTCTTCACACATCATTACACACATGATCAAGGATTGTCATCATCTCTTTCCTATAAATAGGTGGTCAACAATCCATGTGCAGACACCTCCCATAACGGCCACTATTTCAAAATCCTGTTTTCTTCCTATCTGTAAATTTGGTACCTCTCATAAGCGTCCACCACTTAAGCGATGGTGGACAATTTTCACTTAATTTTAATTTTTTGTATTATAATTTACATCTTGTAAAACGCCATATTTAATATTATTTTAATATCAGAATACTGAACTCGTTATACTACAGTATACCAACTTTAAAATAAATAACTTACACAGTGCCTCAGCAATTGGGAGGCCCACTGGGTTGAGAACACCCTGATATATCAGAAAAGTTTATTTTTCAATTGGGCTAAGTTGCCATAAAAGGCATTGATCCCGTAAGCTGACACATGCACAGGGAAAACCAAATTAGTGGCACTATTGCATGGTGGCTAGCATGTTTGCCTTCCAATCCCAAGGTCCTGGGTTCGAATCATGGGGTGCTCTAGGTTTTTTCCATTATCTAAGTGCTACTGTATAAGCCTCTTAATGAGACTTGCTTTAGAAAGCATTGCAGTTCTCATCCTCTAAGAGGTGAGTTTTAAAATTACTGTTGGATGTGGCATTAATTAAAATGACAGGAACAAGGTATGAAAAAAACCCAAGTCTTCAGGATTACAATGAGTCTCCAGAATTTTATAGTCTGTCTCCAGAGTGCCAGGAATAACAACATTTTATAGAGTAAAGTTCATACCTTAGCCTATTCTCTATATGAATAATTTAGTTTATTTTAGTTCTAGTTATAAAAAAGTTCTTAAAACAGAGAAATCCTTGAGAAAAGCTGGTTTTCCTTGAGCCAAACGATATAGAACAGATATCCTGAAAACTGGGAAAACCTGCAGAATTTGGAGCTCTGCAATGAGTGTGGTTTTTAATGTATTTTATGCATTATTTTGATAAGGGTGCTGTAAAATGGGGTTCTTAAGAAAACAGGGTTTATGTCCAAAACCCCTTCGCTCTACCATTGTATTAATTGAGGATTGTGAGAAAATTAGAGATAAGATATTTTTTGTTTGCTTTATCAATGCTTCCATCTCTTATGAAATTTCTGACATAGTAAAAAAAGTAAAAAATTACAGCTTATTTCATCACTGGCATGCTGCTGTGTTGTTTATTATTTTATTCTATATTTTAAATAATTTTAAAAGAGGACATGAGAGAAAATACAGGCAGCATGGTGCCCTATGTTCTCGTGTCGATAAAGCATGTAATATCACTTAAACCCATGCTTAAACTCCTTTCACAAAGAACCGCAAAACAGGTATATAATATATAATATTGCGGTAATTCGTGAATGGCGGCTTCAGTGTGAAAGGGTACTTTACCTCCAATCTCAATAGACCTCCTCTAATCCAAGACACAGGGGCAGATTTACATTTTTTTAAGTTTTGGAAAGTAAAATATATCGATATTATTAACATTGTCTATAAAATTAAAATATTCAGCAAGATTTGATCCCTTAACAGGCCCCCCGAGGCCATTTTCGGACATCTAAAGACCAAAATTACCCGGGGAAGCGTGCCCCTGGCCACCCTAAAACTTTGTGTCCCTACCTCCTCCCCCCATTTCCAAAAGTCTGCATGACATATTGCCATTATATTACCGGTACTGGTTTAGGATGTTATGTTTGTGAAAGGGTCCACTGTACAATGTCGGCTTTTACAGTAAAGCAGAACCAAACAAATATTAAAGTTGAAAATATTGGTAAAAACGGCACCTTCTACAAATAAGACTGCGAATTATACACCTTTCTCTTGGACTCTTTCACACAGAAAACCATCATATTACTGGACTTTGACTTGTGTGAAAGAGTTTAGACCAGAAATAATGTCGACATGCTTATGGTACCATTGTAGTATTTCTGTGTTAAGGCCAGACTTTTTTTATAACTTGTTTCGCAAACTTTTTTTATTTATTTTGCAGAGGAGGGCGGAATAAAAATAAAATAAACTCTTATTTTCTTCATTAGCAAAAAAAAATTCCAGGGGAATCAAAGTGGAGGATAAGAAAAAAAGAAAATTTCATTAAAAGTATAAGTTTATTTTTAGTAACAAATAATTATTCAACTCTACTTTCTATTAATTTGGAACTTAGTGGGATTTCTGAAAAAGAGCTCTTGTAAGTGTCTAGAGGCATTTTGAGGTAATTATGAGGAACCAGACTTTAGCGCAGTCCAAGGTTTCTGAACAAACCTGGTTCTTCGGCAACAGGGAAAAATATACATGTTGGTAAATTATTTCATAATAGTTCATAATCGGAGGGCGGGAAAAAAATAAAAATATTTTTACAATTTTATGTTATTTTTTAAATTTTCCACAGTGGAGGGTGTGCTAACAAGCCAAAAATAAAATTTTATTTTCAATTTGAATTTTCAGCGTCGGCGGTTTGCGAAAGAAGGTATAAAAAAGTCTGGCCTAAAGTGGATATAGTGAGCCAGGATAGATCATCCAGGGCTTCAAAAATTAAAATTACCTCTCTATGTGTTTCACTGCAAGACACCACTTCGTTACCTAAAATCTCTAACTGTTCCTTCAACACGTTGATTTTTTTTCGCAAAATTTGATCACAAAGATCAAAATAATTCAGCAAAATTTGCTGTTGAGTATCAAGTCCTGTTACTTCTGTCAACAAACGATCGATTAGTGGTTGAATTGTCGTTAAATTCCATTCTACATCCATCTACAAATAAAAGAAACATGTAGATATGTTATCACTTAACAAGTCAATTTTCATTTACTCATCCCTCAGGGTGAAAAGTGTTTGTAAATGAGAATGTTCGTAAACGAGAAAGTTCATGAAAACTGTTCAAATAAGGCTTCCAAAAAGTCCTTTGTTTATTTTGTTCTCTTGGTTGTTTAAACATGTTTGTGAATAAGAGGAAAATATCCAAATCAATAAAATATCATTGATAAATTATTGGATAATTACATCATTGGGCATTATTTTAATTGACTGAATAGTGTTTGTAAAATGGAAGGTTTATAAGGCTATGTTCAGACTCAACGATTAAGCGGAGCGTAACGTACATGGAGTACGATTATCCGTGTCTGAACTATTTTAAAATTGCTTATGACTTGTGCTACACCTTGTATCCGAACACCTTGGTCGTTATGCAGATTAGCTTAAGCCTTGCTTACGCTAAGCTCCGCTTAAGCCATGGATCTGAACATAGCATAAGTAGATGTAAACAGTATATTGATTCCAGATAATATACATCATGGCAGACAGGCTGAATTGAGATAATACATTTTACATTACACAGCAATTACAGCAATAATATATGAATATTAAATTAAAAATTATTTACATGCAGACTATGTGACACACATTAGCCTAATTAAAAAAGGCTATACATATATAATTGAAAATTAAAATTGATATTTTTTTTAAAGAATTTTGACTATTGATGAGCTCCACCTCTATGCCTGTCTGTCAAAACTGCCATTTACAGTAGGAAAAAGGTGTACTATTTTATCAAATGGAATATGTGGCAGAGCCAAGCCAAATGAGACATAAGTCGGAAAATTGAAAATTGAGTTTTTTATCAATTTTAAAACTACACATTATTATCTTTAACGTGCATAAAAAAAAAAAACTTTCATATGATGTTTCCCTGTAAAGTTATGAACAAATAAAGTTTGAACATTTAAAATGCAAGTTTTGAAAAAACTGCATTTGAAAATTGTTTTCCAGTATACATGACTAAGCAAGGCCATTTTTTATTGCATTTTTTAAACATTTTTTGATCATATATCTGAAAATTGTAAAGGTAGTATGAAAGTTGAATGTATAAACTGTATATTTTTTAAATAAATACAATTTGAAAAAAATGACCATTTTTAAATTTCTGCCTATTGTGGAAAATTAGCACTTGCGACTTATGTCTCGTTTGGTTTGGTTCTGCCACATATGATGTCACATATGCCACATGTGATGTCACATATGATGTCACATATGTCACATATGATGTCACATATAGTCCTTTCATGTGTCAAATTTGTTTGCTTTGAAATTTGTTTGAATTCATTATTTTCTTCTAAAAACTTGTTGACCAATAGTAAATTGGACATAGCATCTGACTTGTAACCTGCATTTTCAGTGAAATTCATTGTTTCCTTTCAATGGAACACCTCTTGAAAATTATACTGTTCACAGTCACACATTCTTATGACCGTCTTCCACACCATGTTTATCATCCTCATTTCTACTGAGCCAAGAACTATGCCACTCTCCGCACTCACAACAATCAAAATATTTCAATTTCTATTAGGGCTACTAAAAATTGTTTACCACTTGTTAAATATGTACCTGAAATTTTTGGAATGTTCAATTACACAGGGCTATACATGGGCGGATCCACCGAAAGGGGGGGGGGGGGCGCGCTCTTCCAGTCCGGGTGGGCGTGGTTCAGTAGCGGTGCTATGGGGGTCTAGAGCCCGCCGTGTGTGTTTATTTTTCTATGTGCCTTGGAAGGTAGTTTATACTTAGTTTATATTACCCAATGTGGGAATAGGGTACAGTATTTCAATGAGCTCTGTATATATTTCTATCTGTCTGTCTGTCTATCTATCTGATGTCTGGCTGCATGGCTGCACTCAAAAAACTATTGTGCTGATTTACTTACTTACCTACCCTCCTCCAAAACATAGGTCAGGGTGTAATCATTTACAATTACTTGACTTGTTTAAAATGTGAACGGCTTTACGGCTAAAGATGGTTTTTAATCTTTCCTGTCAAGTCTGTAATCAGGATTGTTTGTGAAGGTTCTTTGGGCAGCAGGAGTGCTGTATTTATTGATTCAATTTTATATTATTATTTTAACAGAAAATCGGGAGATTGCCTAAAAAAATCGGGAGACTTAAAATATCACGAGACTCCCGAAGAAATCGGAAAGTTTGGAACCTCTGCCATATATTGCTGAAACCACATTGCTACCTTTATAGTAGAATACTATGTGTATGATTAAACTAGCAGACCTATCAACCCTTACACATTCCAATCAAATCTTACGGATATGGAATCTTATGAAGAAAAATGGAAGGAACTTCAACTTCATAAAAATTGAGTATACCCTTTTACCGTGGAGGCATTGTTAACAGTTATATATTTGACAAGTAAAGAAGATTTTGCATGTTTTTCTACTACTTCTGTTATAATTTCCACTGAAAATTATCTCTATCTAATTTTGTTTTAAATGTAGAGAGAGGGGAGGGTTATGGACTATGCCTATTTTGACGATATTAGGATAAACCATCTTTCAATTAAACTACTCTGTCTACAGTAAGATAATATGACCACTATTGATTATAGGCAAATTAAACCAAAGGTTCAAAGGGCCTTTGATCAATGGGGAGTGGCCCTGATGGCCCCCTGGCCCACCCACTGTTTGTACCTATTGCAAAAAAAGTATGTTTCACCCTACCTTACTCCTTGGAATTTCTCAAGGTATGAAGTGGTCAATTAAATAATGATGTAGCCTACTAATGACTTCAAAATTTAAAACATAAGAACCTTATTACCCTTAATATGTACGCTTTAAAATGAGGTTTATCATCAAAATCCGACATAACTGTAATTGTGGCAGAACCAAGCCAAATGAGACATAGGCCCTAAGTCGCAAATGCTAGTTTTCTACAACTGGCCAAAATTTAAAAATTGTCAATTTTTTCAAATTTAAAAAATATACAGACACTCAACTTTCATACTACCATAACAATTTTCAGATATTTGATCACAAAATGTTTTAAAAATGCAATTTGAAATTACCTTGCTTAGTCGATGTATATGTATAAACAATTTTCAAATTCAGTTTTCTCAAAACTTACATTTTGAATGTTCAAATTTTGATTGTACATCTTTGCAATGAAACATCGTATGAAACTGATTTTTTTGCATGTTAAAGATAATAATGTTTAATTATATAATCCATAAAAAATTAAATTTTCAATTTTCCGGCTTATGTCTCATTTGGCTTGGCTCTGCCACAATTATGCAACCAAATACATACAAGTTTACAAACAGCTCTTGTACTCTATAAAGAACCCAATGCATCTTTCGAGACGAGTAGGGGGTTACACCGGTGTACTGGTCCATACATGAGCCCTGCTGTGGACAGCAAGCAGGATGTCCGCTAATATAGTAGCTGCAAAGGACATGATGTGAGCCTTTGGGGAGTAGCAAGTTATTGACTGCGCAACATTTAGTCCACTGCGCTTTTTTGAGGATTCGATTTGAATTCGAATTGGCACAATATAATGCCTAAATATTATTATTATTATATTTTCTTTGTATTTCTGTATATTTCCTGTTGTTTATTTGTTTATCTCAATAACTTCTTGTGCGACAACTTGGTGGTTTTGGCATGCCTTGCCTCATTTGTAACTGTTGCCTAGCACCTGTAGATTATCTACACAAGCAATTCAGTTGACAAATCTTGGAATGATGAGAATTGTTTGCATTCAAACTGTAAAATGTTTTTGTCTACAGGGTGGAGGGCAATAGGTAAACATGTTTTACCTATCCTAAAGCTTATTTTAAGACCTTCCAACCAGCCTAATTTCAACCTGCCAACCATCCTAAGCCTTTGAAAATGGTAAACATACTGTTTGTCATTTTACCACCCACCCTTACATTGTTGCCATCCCAACCTTGAATTTTTCTAGTTACATCCCTGTAGATAAGTACTACACTTAGTACAATGATAATAAATGAATGTTCCTTTCTCAGTAAACGTTGTTGTTGATGGGAAACATTGAACAATACATGCTATTTATATTCAGATTCAGAATGAAAAATTTCCACACTATGTTTACCAAACCCATTATACAAAGACATACAGAAAGTTCAAAGTTAACTTCCTAAAACAGGAAATACTGTGTTATATAAACTGCACCTAAAATCAAGCATACCATAGATGCTACGTGGCTAGGATATTACTTAACAATCTTCTGTGAAACCTACAGTAAGTACAAAAATAATCAATAGTCTGTAAGACTTTTGTTAGCAGTAGACATAGGGTTCATAAAAGATATGAATTCAACTAAGAATGGAAAAACTATAAGAAATCCAGGTTTGATTTTTAATTTAATAGCTTATTTTTCTATAAATAGCTAATAGAAAAATAATGCTTAGAAAAGTATGTTTCGACTCCATTATTGTCTTATTCTCAAGTTCAATTTAAAATAGGAACTACCCTATTGTTTAAATTAATAGAGAATATTATTATGGAGGCAATAATATACTACAGGTCCATCATTTGTAAAAGTGTGACAGTGATTCCTTTCCTTGAATCTCCTGAACGTGCTTCTAGGATTTAGTCAGAAAAGCCGTTTTTGGCTCCAAGGAAAAATGCAACTACGCATTGAACATAATAGAAGCTAAGAATGATGTAACTTTTTGTAGGCCTTCATTTTTTTTGCACCGCACATTTAGGCAGATGTGAGCAGCTGGTGCAGCTGTTGCGGTTCAGAATTCCAATTGAGAAATCTATCTAATTGCACTGTTAATGGGATCTTTATTCCAGTTTTTCCTCAGAAAGTCTTTCTCAATTGATTCACCTCTCCAACACATTTCAGTAAAAAACATGTTACTATCAATTCCTTCCCTTCGAAGAATCTATCTTGATTCAGCAAAACTCATACCCTGGTAAGAGAGTGTTTGTGAATGGTTTGAAAAACTGTGTCCATAGGAAAATTGAGCAATGCAGCATCAAAGCAAAAAAAAATTAAATCATTTTTCCAAGCCCAAAGGCTCATTGGGCTAGAGCTTATTTCCAATTTCAGTAGTGTGAAGTGGATGAAAGTATAATACTCCCCCTGAATGGGAAACTAGTCCATCACAGGTTACTTCCCAGAAATTTGCTGGTACCCATCATACAGCTGGGTAGATTGAAGCAATGTGAGTAAAGTGCATTGCTCAGGTGCACAAGCAACTGGTGTTCGAGTCTCGAACCACCGACCTCTCAATTGGAATTCTGAACTGCAACTGCTACGCCAACTGCTCCCAGCATCAAAGTACAGGCATTTTTTTTATGGCCACGCTATATAGGCCTACACAATTATACACACAATAATCAAGGCAAACATTTCACTAACACTTTCATTATTACAAAATGCTTTTTATTTTTTATTATTATTATTTATTTTTTTTTTATTAAACATATTTATACAGGATTACATATCGGGCAATAACCTGTTTTACATATGGTCCTGTTTAAGAAAACCATAAAAATTTAAAATCTAATGCAAGTGCTTTGTGTACAAATTTACCGTCACTGGTAATTGCTGCGAAGCAGCTAATCCTAATCTGTACAGCAATTTGACCTCTCGGGGTCACTGTTTGTCAGAAAATATCG
>JAOTQE010099022.1:0-14055 GCA_025631205.1 Nesometra sesokonis
GGTTTCAGGTGGTGGTTTCAGGTGGTTTCAGATGGTTTCAGGTGGTTTCAGATGGTTTCAGGTGGTTTCAGGTGGTGAATTCAGGTGGTTTCAGATGGTTTCAGGTGGTTTCAGATGGTTTCAGGTGGTTTCAGGTGATTCCATGTTTTAGTAACTACGCCCTAGGGACCTAGGCCTAGGGCCTATAGATACTTTTTGCAAGTTCAATAAACAAATTATCAATAAAACCTACATTTTGATAGCAAAGGCGAAAGTTCACACAACTATTTTAATGGAGTGGCGGCTCAGTTAACCTGGAATTGCGAGCAAAATGACCAAGATGGCTTAGGCCTACGGCCTCTAAGGAAAGTTCACCACGACCGTCACACAACGGTGATCCAATCCCACACAACCAATGTCGACCGAGTTTGCTGTGTAGCCCTCCTACTACTGGCCCTAGGCCTAGCCCCATAGCTCTAGTATACAATAGTATAAACAATAGATTCGTTATAAAGGATACCAGCACCATGGCTTCATAATTTTCTTTTTCTTTCTTCCCATTTTGTAATTTAAATATGGAAAATGCAGTAAAAAGGTCCTCTATCTCAGCAGCCAGTAGCGCAGCAAAAGCGTGAATAACAATGGCGGCGTCTTCGCTTCGTTTCTGGGGGTTGCCAGGAAAATTAATTGCTGTTGCCCAATTTGTTTTTTTAGTTCGGGCTCAATTTAGGTCGAAATTCTGGAGTGCAGGCCCTTATCTAGGCCTACAGGCTAGGCCTATGCCTAGCTACATTCGTGTGTATTTTTTGTTAAAAGCAAACTCTTACTTGATTTTATATCTTCATATTATAAGGAATACAAACAGGGGCGGCGGAACGTTTTTGAATTAGGTGGGGACACGAAAGTTAAATTATAATTATTTGCTCGGCTAGGCCTACCCCAGCCCGCTTAGAATTTGATGAGCAAAAAAAAAAAAAACGTTGTTGCCTAATTTTCTGCTTACCTCGTCCCTGAAGGTGGTTTTCAAGCCCACAATATTCATATTTACCATAGTTTTTGAGTTGTGGAATGTGAATTTTGTAGTTGGAGGCGGCCATTTCAGGGGACCGTCCCCACTGGGGCATATTGAAAAGCCTCGGAGATCTACTCGTTCAACGAGCCACGATCCCGCTTAACCATTGCAAATCAGATTCACGCCATTTTCTAACATAAATGCAAATATTTTAATTAACGAATCATCGTATTCCTTAGGGAAAACGGATTCTAGAACTATAATTATTAAGCTTATGGTATATAACAATTCTTTTAATTGTTTTCAAACTTAGTGCACTTTTTTATTTTAAAACATACATTTCGGTCATTTTAAATAGGAAAAGGAAAAGTTACTAAAATAACCACATTTTCACCGAAGTCACTACTGTATTTCACTTCTATCGTCAAAACTATTGACCCTGCAACAAAAGGGTAATGTACATGAATAAATTACGAAAATGTATAAGATGCATTGCTATTTGCCAAGTAGTCTTTGAGCACTTTTTAATTGCAAATCATCATCAATTTCACAAAATTACCATACAAGAAGCCCAGGTCAAATGACGTCATGCAATCATTCTGCTCACGATACAGTCCATCAACTCTAGGAGATGGATTTAATCAGAATTTTTGGTGACCAAGGTTTTTCAAGTTTATCCTACGTAAAAAATTACGGTGATTCCAAAAAAAAACAGTCTTATTGACCCCTCAAGACATTTTGGCCATTTCGACCACTTTTTTGGTCAAAAAGGACCATTTTTGGTCAAATTTTGTTAAATAATCAAAATTGTTGGAGACTATGTTTTGACCATCCTCCTATGTAAAAACATGTTCTGAATCGAAAAACAGCAGTCCTATCGACTCCGCTCATGACAATGGCTATATTGGCCAACTTTGGCAAAAAAATGACCATTCGAATTTGGTTAATAATCAGAATTGTTGGTGACCATATTTTGGACATTCTATCCTATGTAATAAGTAATGCTGATTCCAAAAAAAGCAGTCTTCTTATTGACCTCACTCAAGACCTTTTGGCCATTTCGGCAATTTTTCGTCAAATGACCATTTTTGATAAATTTGATTATATAATCAGAATAATTGGTTACCATGTTTTGACCATCCTATGCTATGTAAAGAAGTGTGCTGAATCCAAAAACTGAATTGAAAAAAAGCAGTCTTATTGATACCACTGATGATATTTTTGTCATTTTGCTACTATTTGGCCAAAATGACCATTTTGACCAAATTCGACGAAATAATCAGAATCATTGGTGACCATGGTTTGAACACCCTATCATGTAAAAAGTATACTTACTTGCAAAAAAGGTTGATTGATCTCAACCATGTCATTTTTTTTTATTTTTTTGTCAATTTGGCCAAAAAATTACAATTTTTAACCAAATCTGTAATGTTTAAAATTAGTGTTGACCATGTTTTGAACATATCCTATCATGTAAAAAAGGTAATCAATTGAAAAAAGTCTGATTCATCCGATCCAAATTATGGAATGGATTATATTCCATAGGTGTTTGTTCCAATGACTGGGGGTAATAATTGTGAAGCGCTTAGAGGCCTTCGCAATAAGCGCTATATAAATGTCACATATTATTATTATTATTATTATTATTAATTTCTACTTTCTGTTCCTAATTACAAGACAAAAAGCTATGGTAATAGAACTTTCTCCTTTGCTGAATCGTGCATGTGGAACAAACTACCTTTATCCTTAAAAAAGCAGTCTGCAAACATTGAAATATTTAAGTTTAATCTAAAAACACATTTATTTAATTTATAAATCAATCTATTGAATGTACAAATGTGCTTTTGATCATTTATTTCTATCGAAATTAGCGCTTTATAAATGTTTTATATTATTATTATTACTATTATTATTATTGTTATTATTATTATTATTATTATTATTATTATGCCATTTGGGCCAGTTTTCTACCAAAAATGACCATTTTTACAATCATTGTCAAAAAAATTTCAATTGTTAGTGACATGTTTGGGCAAACCTATCTTATGTAACACAAATTTGCTGATCTATAAAATAGAAGTCTTATTGATATCATTGCCTCTTTGTTTAGGCAAGATAGAACAGATGGTCTTGAAACCATCAGTACACAGGCACATGAGTGCAATTTGTCTGTGATAGTTATGTTAAAAGTATAAGGAACATTGAGCAACAGGCAATAGTGGCAAGTGATAGATTATTTAACCTTACAGGGAAAGGACAGGTACATCTCAAAGATTTCCTACATGCCTTGAGATCAGCAAGATTTAAAACTACCCTTCTCAAGTTTCACTACCCTTTTCAAGAATTGAAAGGTGCCAAGTATGCACCTATAATACAACAAACGATTGTTATTGTTGCACATGAGGAGCAGGGCCTTCAGTACACAGCAGGTATATCTGGAACCGTAGAGTATAATGAGGCACCACAGTTTGTATGCTCATATGTGGAGGCTGAAATGAGATTACGGTATCATCTCAGCGTGCTGTCTAAAGCAGTCTCAGGGGTCAGAAAGTTGTTGTCCGTGCAACGATGATGATATCATGATTATCCTTCTACATCACTCCAGACAAATTAAGGACAATGTGTGGATGGACATTCAAGTGACAATACTAGAAGATATTTTCATATCACTGTACCAGGAAACCACCTTGGTATAGTTCTTTGCAGGACATTGCCCGGTTATCATGCTATGTCAGAATATGACTATACGTCATTTTTTAGAAAAAAACCTTAACCCATTTAAATGTACCTGAAAAGGGCACTCTTCATTTTGAAAGACGCAATATTTGAGAGGGCATTAATTTTGTTGATAGTGATAGTCTTGAGGAAAAATATGTGTTCCAATTATGGTCAGAGAGCATCATCCACAAACGATAGCGACAATGATGTGTGAGTGCCATTGAATCTGATGACGACGATGACAGTGATAATGTTGGAGCAGATAACTTAATTCAATGTTGCCAGATCCGACTACAATTTAACAGAAAAATTAGACTAGTGTAATATAAGATTAGTATAATTAACAACATCGGAAAGGCTTTTTCTAATCGTAGTTACCCGTCATGATGATTACTTGGCAGTTATGACCAACATGGTCATTTTTTGGCCAAAAAGTGACCAAAATGGCCAAAATGTCGTGAATGGGGTTCATTAGACTAATTGCTTAGGAATCAGCACCCTTTTTACAAATAATAAGATGGTCAAAACATGGTTACTAAACATTCTGATTTGGTAAAAAATTGACATTTTTTGTCAAAATTTGCAAAAATCCAATATGCCAATGAGCGAGATCAATAAGACTACCTATTTTGGATTCATTTTACATGAGATAGGATGTTCAAAACATGGTCACCAATGATTATGATTATTTCATCAAATTTGGCCAAAATGGTCATTTTGGTCAAAAAGTGGCAAAATGACCACAATATCATGAGTGGAGTCAATAAGTCTGTTTTTTTTTTATTCAGCACATTTCTTTACATAGGATAGGATGGTCAAATCATGGTTCCAAATTATTCTGATTATTTAGCCAAATTTGGTAAAAAAATGGTCATAATCAATTTTGATTATTTAACAAAATTTGACCAAAATGGCCAAAATGTCTTGAGTGGGGTCAATAAGACTGTTTTTTTTTTGGGGGGGGGGGAATCAGCATAACTTTTTACATAGGATATGATGGTCAAAACATGGCAACCAACAATTCTGATTAAACAAATTCTATTTAAACAAATTTGGTCAAAAATTGTCATTTTTGACCAAAACTTGCCAAAATAGCCAAACTGTCATGAGCGGTGTCGATAAGACTTCTGTTTTTGAATTCAACACACGTTTTTACATAGGATAAGATGGTCAAAACCTGGTCACCAACGATTTTGATTATTAACAAGATTTGACCAAAAATGGTCATTTTTCAACAAAAATCGCCGAAATGGCCAAAATGTCTTGAGTGGTGTATATAAGACTTCTTTTTTGGAATCCGCATAACCTTTTACATAAAATATGATAGTCAAAACATGGTCACCAACAATTCTGATTATTTAACCAAATTTAGTCAATAATGGTCATTTTTGGCCAAAATTTGCCAAAATAGGCAAAATTTCATTAGCGGTGTCGATAAGACTTCTGTTTTTTTTTTATTCAACACATGTTTTACATAGGATAGGATGGTCAAACCATGGTCACCAACAATTTTGATTATGTAACCAAATTTGACCAGAAATGGCCATTTTCGACCAAAACGATGCCGAAATGGCCAAAATGTCTTGAGTGGGGTCAATAAGACTGCTTTTTTGGAACCAGCATTCTTTACATAGGATAAGCATGAAACACCTTGGTCACCAAAAATTCTGATTAAATCCAGTTATCGCCTAGAGAAATCTTGTCAGTGATTGGCTATCAGCAGTCACGCTCGGCTGGTTAGGTCATATAACGCTTCAATGGACAACAGCCTAAGAAGTGGATCTTTTGTCCATATCGCTATACCAACTTTTAATACCCTCACTTCCGCCGCCCATAAATACAAAAAAGTTATGATTACATTTTAAGACACGTAATGGGTCCTCATTTAAAACATATCTACGTAACCACTGATCATATCAAAATTGGTATCAAAATGTTCAGAATATGTTTTTATTTGCTAATAATTTTGCAAAAATGTCTACAAATGCATAATTTTGACCTTTGATCTGGTATAATATTACAGTAAGTCATATTTATTTTATTTATCTTACTTTTCTTCCTTTTTAAGAGGGTAGGGGTACACTACGTCCCATTTTAACCCCATGGTTATTGAGATACAGTACCCGGTCTAAAAAATGTTAAGGTCAGAAATAAAACATGTGGAAGCCATGTTTCCAATACCTCCTCTTGATGACCTTTCCATACCAAGTTAACATCTGGCCATTTTCTGAAAGTAATGGACCCCGGCTCCCTGACTTATAGTAGTCTCAGCTTATGGTCACATTGAAAAAGAAAACAAATTCGGTAAGCGTGTAAGGCAATTTCCAGTGTCACACCTCAAAGCTCACATATAAAAAAATGAAAATCTTTAGCTTTTGGGGTGTAATATAATTAACGACAAATTTAGTTTAAATTGACTAATTCCATTAACATTGGTATCATTACAAAGCTTAATTGATGTGCTATGTTTTTTTACGCATAACAATCGGGTCATAAATGACGTCATATGTCTGTAAAAGTCTGTTGTAAAATAGGAAATCTTTAGATTCGAAAGTACTGTAGGTGTGTGTTAAGTTGTATTTCATCAATTCATTTGATCGTGATACCTCAAGATTTGTCTGATTTGTGTCTAAGGGATAATGTGTCTGTTAACACGTAAAATAACGCAAATGTTTACGGGGATTTCGGCCCCTGGACCTCGACCGGGGGACCTCGGCGGCCATCAATGGCCCCAGCTTAAATTGCTCGCTTCGCTCAAGTAACTTCGAAATCAAGACATTTTGATCTGTAAAACGGAACATTTTTATGGACTCTAAGGTGTCTTTTAGCAAGTCAAATAACGCAAATTCGGGTCCTCCCATGGACCCCGACCGGGGGCCCTCGGCGTATCCCTGCCCCACCCCCCAGCTTAATTTGCCCGCTTCCCTCGCAAGTTTGAACGTCGAATCAAGACAGACTGCTGGAAAATGGTACCTTTTGATGGACTCTAGCATGTAAAATAACGCAGGTTTTTCCAGGACCATCACCGGAGGCCCTCAGCGGCCCACCTGAGCCTCCAGAAGTTTCGCTCGCAAGTCTGAACTTCGAAATCAAGACAGGCTGATCTGGAAAACGGGACCTTTTGATGAACTCTAATGTGTTTTAGCATGTAAAACAACGAATTTCCGGGGCCTTTGGCCCCCGGATCTCGACCGGGGGCCATTGGCGGTCCCAGGCCCCCAGTCTAAATCGATTGCTTCGTTCTTAAGTCTGACCCCACCCCCACCCTTCCATTCTATCCTGGTTGCGCCCCTGTATAGGATTTTGATTTTAATATACTTTTCCTTATGATAGGCAATAATTTGTTATTGATAATAAAACGTTCCATTCCATTTAAAAATGAATGAGAAATAGTTTAACTTGGACTACGACAAAGGTGTAATAAAATTTTAGAACTCTGTAGTTTTTTAACTTAATTTTATTAATATTTTTGTCAAATACTGTATGTTAAATTCACTAAATATTTTAAGAAGACTGACCATAATTAAATTATGCCAGAATGCATTATAAAACCTCGGTAACATTGAGATTTACACAAAATTTATGTACAAATTACTTTGCCAATTGTTACAGATAAAATTATTACATATTTTTAGTATTTCCGGCCATCTTGGATTTGAAATCCTAAAACTTGAAAAAGTTACATTTATTACCTTACATCATCCTAAAAATGCATAATCAGGTTAAATTTTGCTTTTAACAAAAAATAGAATTGCACAATGGCTCACACTATAGGCTTAAAGATGTATTGTCACTTGAAAATGATCAAAAAATAATCAACATTAATTTTTAAATTAACTTGTTCATATCAAAGTAATATCAAATTTAAGAACTTGGGACTAGAAATTTGTGTACTTAAAAATTGTTTAATAAGATTTTTACAGTAAAGAATGACCAAAATTTAAGAGGCTTCCAGCCTTCTTGATGTTTTCGGCTATTTTTTAGCATGTAACAATGCAAAAGTATGGGTAAATATTGCTTAAATACCTTAATTTCTAGTTTCATGGTCATAACTTATGTATTTCTTTAAAATAAGCAAGTTAATTTTAAAATCCATTTTTTGTCAATTTTCAAGTGACAATACATCTTTAATAAAAATACCATCTTAACAAAGTGATGGTAAAGTAAAGGCGTTAAATTGTTTTAAAACAATTATCTTGTATCGCCCTTTGGGGAAAAGGAAAAAATGAACAAGAATCGCGATCAGCATACTACTGGACTGATTAGACACAGTAGGACGGATAGGCCTACTTAATGAATGACTGTGGGACGCGTTTTGGAAGGGGGATCGAAGCTTAAGAACCCGCGTAAGCGACCCACTTCAACTAATTGTCTTAGTTCAAGGGTCAGTTACTCCATTTCTAGTCATTTTGGGACAAAAGGTTCTATTATTAAACCACATAGAAATATGTACTACAAACAGTTTGATTTAAACCCACTCTACTGTTGTCAAGATAAAACCTTAACGCTTATAAAAGGTAAAAACACACAATGGCGTTAAAATAAATTTATTATTCCACGTGTAATACAATTTTTCAACCATCACCATGAATTTATTATCATAATTAACCATTATAATTAAAAGTGACTAAATAACAATAGCATTAACACAGCCTTCAAATGTCAAACATTGCATTATTTGAAAAGAAAACATATTAAAAGTCTTCTCTATTGAGAGAGGTATAAACAATACACCCAAATACTAAATGAAAAACCTATTTACAACACTAAATTCAAGTATTCTACTTTGCATTATTACACTATTCAACCTGACCACTTTTTGGCAGGTCGACCGCATCCCACATTCATTATCTGATTGGTCTATCTACAGCAATTTGGATTGAGAAGTATTCGTAAGATTTCTACAGATTAAGAGCACAATATTAAGTGTGACTCATTTGTCTCACTGTAGTCACCATTATAGTCATTTAACTTTATAAAGCTGCAACTCAGTTGATATTAGAATATACAGGCCGTGTAGTCGGAAAGGGGAGGGGTTATGGATCGTGGAACCCCTTTTCCAATGACCCCAATCCCCATTTGATAGCGAATTCAAATGGAAAACTTTTTTGAGGGCTGTATCCTTCTGATAGGCAAGATCATTTTCTACTTCTCATGTCAAACAACCTCTTAGTGGCTCAATTGCGTTAAATTAAGTTATTTCATTTTACAATTCAAATAGTGGCACGGTCACAAATTTTCAGAATTTGCCGAGTATAGGCCTCAGAGGTGTTATTTCCAGATGTTTCAATGTGCCTATATTTTGTTTATGAAATGTAACACTCTAAAGTATCTTTCAAATTATTATGCGATTACACAATAATTAAAGTAAGTCTATAATAGAACGTCAAATTAAAAAAATCCTAGGGGCGCAGCCAGAGGGGTATTGGAAGGGGGTGGGGGTCTGGCAGGACCTCCTAAAATTTTGAGAAAAATATTGTTCTAGTGTAAAAGATAATGTGAAGAATATTATAGTATTGCATGAATTGTTAGCTAGCTAACGTTAATAATGCAGACTGGAGCTCAACTTCGCATAATCTATTTCACTACCTTTTCAAATGTCTGTAAAAAGATTACATCATACAGTGAGGATCTTGGGTGACATTATAAGTATATTGTAATTGACTCGGACTTCAATTAACCACATTTTATAGTTTCATTTTCATTTCATTTCATTTATTCGTCTCTTAAACTGAAAATCAACAATACAGTACATAACAATAAGAAAACAAGGCATGAGACAGGACACCTCAAAAGTGAACTAAATCACTGTCGAGTGAGTGCCCTTACAAAATATACAATTAATTATTAACAAACATACATTTTTTGTAGCTATAAAATTTAAAATGTATATAAAATATTTCATTAAATGATTATAAAATGTTACAGACATAATTAAAAATTTCAAGTTAAAACTTACAATAAAATGATTAAAAATATGATTATATTTAAAAATATGATTAACAATGATTCCGAAGCTATACAGTGTCAGCATCAAGCCAATTAACGGAAAAGAACGTCCTTATGCCCACCAAGAAATTATCAAGACTGATGGGTAATTTGTTTCCGACCTCCAAGGGCAACTCATCCCAAGTGCGTGGAAATGAAGAAAAAACCGAGAATTTTAGAGAGTTAGTACGAGCGAAAGCACGAGAAAATTTGAGATTGACCAAGTGCATGGAATTAATAGTAAGGTATTTAAATATGTTAAAAGAATATATTCCATAAAGGCACTTGGCAACAAAAAAAATATATATAATTTTACGACGGTCTTCAAACGAACAAAGATTGAGCAGTTTAAGTCGCTGCACATAGGATAGGTCGCCCATGGAAGCCGGGAAACAGGCCCTGGACATCTTTCGTTAGACTTGCTCCAAAGAAAATATATGTCCTTTTTGGTATGGAAGCCACCCAGTTATACCATATTCCATAATCGGCCTGACAATGGCACTGTAAAGCCTCGGAATAACAACAGAATCTTTACATCCAACAATATGTTTGATAAAACCAAGTAGTTTAGAAGCTTTGGATCTTATATTTGCAACGTGAGCACCCCAATCCAGTTTAAAAGTCACGCCTAAGTATTTCACGTCAACATTATCTAAAACAACAGTGTTAACTATATATTCTATCTTATTATTAATATGTCGAGTAGATCTAGTCAAACGCATTGTTTTGCACTTATTAGCACTTAAAGTTAATTTGTTATTTTTACACCAATGGGAAATCACGTTTAAATCGCTCTGAAGGGAAACTTCATCACCGTGGGACCGTATTGCCCTATAAATAACGGTATCATCTGCATACTGGATAATGTACGAGTTTACAGATAGGGCGCCATTTCCGAATAGAATAGAGGTATATATTTAAAAAAATGTCCACAAAATACATATCCCCAAGTGCAGTTCCATGTAAGTGCCTACTATCTGGAATCCAACCAATCAAATTACGTTACGTTTTAACCCTGCTGCTATGTCGAAATTGCGCACGCGCAATCTTTCATAGAAGTTTCAAATTTATGAATGAAAGTAAATTTAATTCAAATCTAAAGACATTGACAACATAAAATATATGTGGCATATGGAAATAATTTGTATAACAAAAGAAAGTTAAAAATACAGTAGTTGTGAAACAGTTATTATTATTTAACTTGCATGTTTTTGACGTAGCCTGATGAAATCAAAATAGTAGGCGCCTACATGGGACTGGAATTCTACAATCATCATCTAGCCGTAAATAATACATCTATGAGGCCATATCTATCTGCCACAAAAGCCATAATAAATCACACATATTGTTACCCCATAAAAATACACCTAGGCCTAATGATTACAATTTTGAATAATTAAACTGTTAGATGAAACTCTTCCTTACTTTGACCACATATACATAACAATTACTAGCCTGAGTGCTGATATCAGAAACAAAGGGAACTACACAGTGATTCCAATCAGTTTCTATAGTAGTCTCAGATTTGAACATAAATTAGCATAGTCAATAACACAGACGGCATTCTTACACTACATTTAGGTACAATATCATCTTTCAAAACGGTCCGAGTAAAATTAAGTATAATAAGCATTGTTATGTATGGAAATATCTTAAACTTATTACAGATTTAAAATTTTTCAACAAAAGATATTTAAATGTAGAGTGGTCTGGTGTACAGATTTAGAAGTTTTATGTTAATTAATTATTCTATCTTAAAACACTGCAATCAAAAGAGTCATTTAATCTAAGTAATGAAGTAAATGGTCATCAACATTGGTCATTACTGTTAATTTTCTTCTCTCAATAAATCAAGGTCATTCCTTTTAATCAGCATATCACTTAATACAGTATTTGATATATTACATTATGCTATATAAATTCAAGTTACATTGCTTACTGATTCAATACACGATGCTAGATCAACGTCTTCTGAGATATGAGGAACTGGTACTAATAATGAATGTGGTAATATTTATTGTTTTGTTAATTTCTACCATATTTACTCAGCATACTATTAACAATAGGGCCTGTTAGAATAGATTACCTACACTGGTAATTTATGCCTAGAAACTTCTTCAGATTTGCTACTTTGACACCACTTGAAAACAAATTAATACCACTAAAATAAATGTCGTTAAATTAAAACCTACAAGGTCTATGTACACAGAGTTAAAATGTCGTGAAGCTTTACTTGACGATAGATTATAGTTATTTCTTTTTTTAATAATCTTGAAATCTACCTATTAACATAACAAAAGCCATTAATATTATAAAAGGTCATTACCCATTACTTCTGTTTGCTGTCAATATATTAAGTACATTCAATGTGTATTACTTACCAAAAGTGCCTGATAGATTACAATACTGCACATCAAGAAATCAAGGGAACTCTAGATAACTGTTACATAGATACCTAACAACATCTTTTGGCGCGAATGAGTGATACAAACCCCGCCACCGGTACAAAAAATAACAAAACAAAAAAAAACAACAAAACAACAAAACAAAACAAAAAACCTCACTTGCCCATTTTTGGCTTATTCTGTCTAAATTAATATGGTGTTTGGGTCGTTTTACCGTATTTGCTCTATATTACCTCCTGCGTGAGAAAAACTATATGAATGACTATCTATGCGTGAGTATTTAATTCTGCTAATGCGTGATAAATTATTATGCGTGATACGTCCAAAATAGGCTCGAATGCGTGATACTCTCTCATAATGAGTGAAAGTTGGCAGGTATAAGATTTAGTATTGATAATGAAAGTGCTAATATTTCATGTTTCATCATAAGTTTTTTTTTTCCATTTTCACTATGCTCACATCATGTCATCAACAAAATTGCTTATTTGACTATAAATTCAGATATTGTATGTCTGGAAATATTGTGTAAAGATCTATAAATGCATTACCGTTGATTTTAGACATGTTTACAATTAACATTTTGAAAGGTCATTACCAATTACTTCTATGTTTGCTGTCAGTATATTAAATCCATTCATTGTGTATTACTTAACAAAAGGGCCTGATAGATTACAATACTGCACATCATATATTGCTTACTAGACTATAAATCCACATATTGAATGTCTGGAAATATTGTGTAAGGATCTATAAATGCGTTACCGTTGATTTTAGACATGTCAACGTTACGAAAGTCAATATGAGTATATTTAAATCTACAATCACTAGATGTACATAGAGTTAAAATATCTTGAAAGTTACTTGCTGATAGATTATAATCACTCCACTTTAATACGTTATCAGTATACAATGTATGTAGTAACATAACAAGTGATCTTCCATCAATATTTGAAAGGTCATTGCCTGTTACTGCTATTCTGATTTCTGTCAATACATCAATTTCATTCCATATATTCAGCATAACACTAACAGTACCTGATATATTACAATACCTCATAAAAACGTAGTCACATTCATTAATGATTCAGCAAATAATGCTTCATTGATTTTCTCTAGGTCATTATGGCTAAGATCTAGCACCGATAATAAAGGTGACAATATTTCATTTTTGGTTTGTACATTTTTATCATATGTTCTCAGCATATCATCAACAATAGGACCTGTCAGACTACAATTACTTAAGTCAAGATAATTCATGTCTGGAAACATTTTAAAAAGATTTGCTAGTTTTGCACCACTGACTGAAGACAGGTTAATGCCACTCAAATTAATTTCTGTAAATTTAAATCTACAATTTATAGAAGAGCATAGAGTTAAAATATTTTGAAGGTTACTTGCTGATAAATTATAATCACTCCAACTTATAGTGTTGCGAAAGTCATACAATCTATGTATTAACATAACAAGTGATTTGCCATTTATATTTGAAAGGTCATTGCCCATTACTCTAATCTTTTTTGCAGCCAATACATCAAATTCATTCCATTTATTTACCATATCACTTACAACTGTGCCTGATAGATGACACCACTGTACACCAATAATACCTACATTCTGTGATGATTCAATAAATAATTTTACATCAATTGCCTCTAGATTATTATAACTAAGATCTAGTATTGACAATGAAAGTGGTACTATTTTATTATTGTTTTGTTCACTATTGTAACCATATGCTCTTAGCATATCATCAATAATAGGACCTGTTAGACTACAATTACTTAAGTCAAGATAATTCATGTCTGGAAACATTTTAAAAAGATTTGCTAGTTTTGCACCACTGACTGAAGACAGGTTAATGCCACTCAAATCAATATGTGTAAATTTAAATCTACAATCCCTAGAAGAACATAGAGTTAAAAGATCGTGAAAGTTACTTGTAGATAAATTATA
>JAOTQE010099033.1:0-14055 GCA_025631205.1 Nesometra sesokonis
TGGTTGGAATCCGAAATAGTAGGCGCTTCCATGGGATTGAACTTTGGGCTATCTATTCTGTGGAAGTTCACCATCTACCCGTAATAATAAATCTATGTTGTTTGACCATCTAAGTTTTTTTTTTGTTTTAACAGTGCGCCCTCAAACGAAGTGTAAAAAATGTTGTCCATAATTGTGATGATCTAATAAACTCAGAAAGTGCGTCGAGTTTGGAACCATACTAGGATTGTTTTTTTGTGAGCAAAAGTTAGAAGTGTTAAAGTCACTGAAGTCAGCATCTGTATTTACCTTTATAATTTATGCGTCATCAATGACGTGATATTCACAGTTTGAAAAAAAATATATCTAAACTTTCCTACAACTCCCTCCGTTAAATTTTTACGAAATTGATACCTTATATTTTCTAGCATTTGGAATGGATTCTACAATGATTACTCCTCTTATTAATTGCTTTCTTCCGGAAATACGTTGTATATGTGTTACGTTAAGGCTACGATTTTTAACAATGTACAAAAACTCAAAACGCACCGGTGAAAACGTTTAACCTGATTTAACCCAATCCTGATTTTTCTTAAAAAATTATAAGAAAATGTTAAAACATATGGTGCAATTCACACTCGTTGGCTATGCCTCGTTGTTTAATAACAGATTAACAGAGAAACTCTAAAATTGTGTATTTAACAAAATATAGTTATTATTGTCAAACTCGAATGAACCTACGTTAGGATAAACGATCGTAAACTTAAATAGAAACATTACCTCTGAAGTAGAGTAACAACGACTTACTTGCCATACACAGTACTTGTGACACTTCAACGATTGTAATATATAGTATGCTCTAGCAGACGATTACAATCATAGCCCTGGTCAACTAACCAATAGAATTTAAGCAATTACGCGTATCATTACAGGTAAAACCAGACGATATCTATAATTCCCTCACGCAACTAATCAATGGTTAGTTAGGCAATTGTCCGTAACCAGACTCAAATCAGCTAGTCTTACATTATTTTGCCCGTACGTATCGCCTGAGGTATTGGCCTGAGGTAATTTCAAATTAAGGGATATATATTTTTATGAAAAATGATACTTGTACGATAAGGTACCGAGTTATGTTTATTATTTTCTAAAATAGCTACGCCTCGATACCCTAGCTTCGACCTCTGTTGGTGGGCATATAACTTGAAATATAATCCTTTGACGAAAATATAATTTAGAATTCAAAATGTGGCATTGTTTGAAATTTAACCATCACGGATATATCATTCTTTTGGTAGTACTGTACCATTAACATTCAAACGATGATGGCGGGACGGAAATGCTGATGATGACAGTGGAAGGGGTGGTTTTGGTGGTGGCGGTGATGATGATGATGATGATGATGATGATTATGTTGATAATAATGAAGATAATTATTATTTTCAGGACTATTAAATATTTTTAAAACGATGGGCATAACAATAATAATCATCTTTAGTACAGTGTTTACAATAAAACATTTGATTATTATCAATAACAAGAAAAAGATACCTTTATTGTTAAGCCTATTATTTAAAAAGTGCAACAATGTTGATAACGGGGAATTTCATTTATTAAGATGTTCAGCATAACAATAATCATATGTATGCAGTTTATTTTACTTAATAGGTGGGCTAATTTATGGCATCAACTAAATGGTAAATGCCATTAATTTTTTAGCAGAAATTAAATGTTTTAATTGTATAGATGTGTAGTTAGGTGGTTTATTTGCTAGACTCGTAAGAAAACTGATAATTGCCAAAGAAAATGGTTGGCATTTTAGTGCAGAAATGAACTTTATAAATATGAAGTGTTCATCAATTTGTTAATGTTTAATAGATTTCTGTTGGATGTGACGCCAAAAACATATACAAAAACACTCACTGTATTGCCAAGTGTACATCCAAAATTACAGTAATAGGGTTAAAATATAAATTTAAATTAATCATTTCATAGGCCTATTAATGTAATTGGATTTTCCAACTTTAATTATAATACTTAGCACCAAGAATCATTTTAGAAATTTTAAAATAAGTTTAAACAGAAACTTAATAAATAAAGGTAGATGCAGCCCAAAAGGAATGGAAACAAAAGAAACGTTCTTACTGATTCCGTAAATGCGAGAACTAGCACAATGCAGACAAGTCCTAATGCGACGAATTTCCTCATTTTGGCTGTATATTTACAGTACCGTTCTCCGACGAAGATGTTGATGTTGTGCCTACCAAAAAGTAAATGAACTAATAAACGTATGAATTTATCAACTTCAATATCCTATTTTACTCCTTAGAGATTTGCTAATGGATCGCCTATCTGTTTTAGATTATTACAATATTTTGACCTTCTAAAGTATTTATTTTAACTTTTTACATAATTTCACTTTGGCTAGCGTTATGCATGTTTTTGTTTCTCGTTGTCTCTTAATTAATGATTTACATTTTCCAATATGTTATTATAAAAAATCCACGGTTTTCACAAACTTGATATCGGCATAGGCCTAAACTCCAATCGGAACGGTTTCCGATTTTGGAATAAGTTGAATGTGAGTTTTACCTTCTAAGTTCACCTCATAGATTTTTTAAAGATGTTCTTGCTTCAGTCAACGTATGTCGTGTAGAGATAGTGTTTCTCATGTTGAAGATAAAAAAGTACACACACACACACACAAACGTTTCCAAACGAAGGTTAGAAATAATGAAATGTAACATTGCATATAATTCTGTTTGATCCGTTCTGAAGAATTAGGCAAATTTGCTTCGACAAAAAAGAAAACAAACTTTTATAAACCTATACGGTACCGTACTGTATATGGTAAGGATATATCCAAGTATGGTCATGATGTACGGTCACCATGACCATATATAGGCATATCAAAGATTTTTGACAAAGAAAATGTGATAGCCTGGACTGAGTTTAATGGACATTTCTTCTAAACCCCACCAAAATTAAACTTCTTTGGAAATTCACCAATGTGTTATTTCTAAAATTATAAACATGTTTAGTTATCTGTATACTTGTTTATTGTTCTCGAAAATAAAGCTAATAACTATCGAACTCTTTTAGGATTATTCGCCTGCTTTATTCTTTTAGGATCCACCCAAAAATCAAATTACATACTTCGTTTACATTTTCAATGTTTTCAAGGAATATAATGACATGGCAGATCAGTATTATATTTATGAATTTGAACCAAAATAGTAATATTTTAAGCACTCATTATTATATTTGACGAAGCGTCCGTTATCACAGGCCTACAATAAATAAATAATAAAGCAATTATTCAAATCAATCTATAAATGAATTACACGTTACTATTAAAAACACAGAAATTTTAATTTGAAAAGTTTAGACATGATACACAAACTTTCAATTGGTCTGGCCAATAGGTGGGCTGTTCAGCATACGTTAATAGCATCAATCTACTCATCAAATTGTTAATTTATGGAATTAATTGTCTGTCCATACCACGTCGTTGTAATAATGATGATGGTGAAATCGTTATTAAACATATCCATTACGGGAATTAATAAATCATAGTATAAAAAAACCTTGCCTATACCAGGTACTTGTTTGTTTATCAGCGTTGTAACTGTTTAGAATAGATTATCCCCATCCACACGAGGGAATAATGAAACGGACACGCGGATTAACATTAGTGAATTACGGCGCTCTTCCATTAGGATTCACATGGGATCGGATGGTGTTGCATTGTGGGCAATATTAATTCATGAATGTGACGTGTAACATACTGATGTTGATTTAATTAGGCCGAACTTTAGTTCTATATACTTAGTAGATAAGTAAACACTGATGGTTCCATACGATTAATGCTTCCATACATTCACATAACAAACTGAGATTTAGAAAGAAATAACTGAAAATGTTCAAAGAAAACTAAAAGTAATCGGAGAGCGCAAACATCTGTAAAGCGCCCGAAATTTTCACGAATGCAGATCTAACTGTTTACAATTTCTGTACACACTGTTTTTGTTTGCGAATTTTAAACTGGAAGGCAAGAGTGTTAACCAGGGGCGGATTTAAGGGGGGGGGGGGAGTGGGCGGCCCGGTCCCCCTTTCGGAAAGTAAAATATATTGTGAATATTATTAACATTGTCTATAAAACAAAAATATTCGGCATGAATTAATCATTTAACATGCCCCTGAGGCCATTTCAGAACATCTAAAGTCCAAAATTTTCCGGGGGAGCATTCTCCCAGACTCCCTAAAACTTTGACTCTCTACCGGCCCCAATCCGGCCCCCTCTTTCCAAAAGGCTGGATCCGCCCCTGTTAACCACCAAGGTACAGTGCCGATCGGTTCTTGTAGAATACAGATAACCACAAAAACACCATAGTATTATCCTTTTAAGCAATTCAGTTAACGGTGGATTGGAACTTGAGAACTTTAGATTAGAAGGTAAGCATGTTTACCACAAAGGTACTGTACAGCGGCGATTGGTTGTTTTACAATAAGGATAACCATTCTACCGCAATCTGGCCAATATTTCCTTGTATGGAAAATCAGTGTAGCGTGAAGCCCGACTACAGATCATACACGGGACAACGTATGTGATTTTCGGAAAAAAAAATAATTTTGTTCTCTGGGTCATTTCCAAACTTCCATGAAACTTCGCCAGAATTTGTCAATTACTTTTCAAGTTATGATGCGAACAGACAGGCACACACCCACCAACACGAATGAAAACATAACCTCGCCAACTTCGTTGATGGAAGTAATAAACGGAGGCATGGTGGTGCTCCATATAGTCTAGTTGATTAATTCATAACATAATGCACATTTCTTCATACTGTAGATAACCGGCCTTTACATAATTTTCGAGATACAGTAGCGTACCCAGGCTCGAGCATTCCCGTGATCTAAAAAATAGCACATAAATAAGACGAAAGAGCCCTCAAGCCCCTCAGAGGAAATGAGTACATCCTTCAAGAAAGGAAGGATAAATGGCAGGGGAAAAAAGAAGGCGGGAAATATGCGCACCTCTACAAAAAGCTCTAAAATGGAAGGACATTTTGCTTGTTAAAATCCCATCGGGTTTTCGTACAATGGATTGATAGCTCTATTCCCTATGGCGTTACATCAATGCGACTTTATGTGAATTGATATGCTTATCATGTCACTGTTAAATATATGTTATGATTGTAACGAACATAATGACGGTGGTTATGACACGATAACAGTGAAGTCGATTAGCTTAGTAACTACGTTGTATACTGCAAAACGTTAATACTGTATACATTTACGATGTGAAATCCGAAAGGTCCACTAATCAACTTCAAGTAAGAAAGTATAATAATATATACTCCAAGCAATGAGATACATGCTATCGTGACACTGATTTATTATATATATTTCAACATTGATTATGCCATCATCAGGAATGATGATGAAATACAATGTGAAGTAATGAATTCTGTATAATTTTATTTTATTAAATACAGTATAACGTAAAAGGTTTATCATTAAATTACTTAATTCATCGGATGCCTACCACCAATATTTAGCCAGCAGTCACGCCTCTTTATCATAGTTACACTAGCAATATGACAAGTCTAATTGCCGACACTAAATCGGCGAGGTCACACACCGCTGTGATAATTCTATTTAAAGGGTAAAGTTTAGAGGCCTAACTTTATTTTAGACTGATTTTGATTGGAGTCAAGTTGACCGCTTATAACCTCCGACAGCGAAAGAAGTGTGTCTATGCCGCTCAAACCAGCAGTCAAGAGGATCTTAGCTCTACGGTTGTATGGACGGGAGGTTTTAAGTATATTTGTGAAGGGTATCAACATGATTGGGGTTACTATTCCAAGAAAGACATCTGCTTCCGGCTATCTAACTGTTCATCTTCCATCAATATAAAGCAATTAGCAACTAATGATAGAAATAAATAGTAAGTTGCTATATGTTTAAAAGATAGAAATAAAGCTTCGTATTCAAAAAGTAATAGCATGCATATAAACTGCAGCTTCCTAATATTCATTGTAACGTGTTAGTTTAGTATAGAAATTTAAATGTTCATTTGTTAATTTAAAGAAAGTGTCGTTACTTAGAATATGTATCAATAACTGTGTTTGATTTTCGATTTGTTACATTCTGGGTTATATATAAAAGTAAAAAGAACGTCCTTTATCCATCCGTCCAAAAGAAAGACAGTTAGAGAGACGGACGGACAGACAGCAAAACAGACAGACCAAACGTAGAAATGAAATAAACATTACTCAGAAACTACATGGCCAAAATCGAAAATATGGAATATTAAATAAAAAAAATAGCAACCAGAAATAGAATTCGACAGACCGACCGACTCGCAAAACAACGACATTACTAACAAACTGTCTGATACATTTTATTCAAATTGGAAAAAGATCTTGAATAATAGGAGGGTAAAGTAATGAAGACCGACCATTGGAATGACCGGCATACAAAAGAAGCTTCCTGCTAAATTTTCAACGGACTACCAAAGATAAGAAAAATAGGGTGATGTAATAGTTGTCCCAAACGTCTCCCCAATCACCAGAACGGCTTCCACTGTATAAGATCCACCAATATCTTTTGTCATCCACCACTGGTATTCTGCTCTTCAATATTTGGTGAGAGTCGGATTGTTTCATTCAAAACTTCCCTGTTGTTGACCGTTTTTGGCACAACACTTTTATTGTCGGGCTACTTTATTTGGTTGATCTCAGTAATGGTTCCTGCCCCATTATTTCGCATATGATACTATTTTAGGTTAGAACCCAAGATTTTGCTACTGATACTGACCTTACTGATAATCGATCTTTCACAGTAATTATTCCATACTTTCCTTGTTCTTGACAGTTTTTGGCATAATACTTTATTTTCAACCTCCTTTATTTTGTTTACCTCTGTATGTTTCCTATGTTTTCTAACGTTACTGATGGAAAATGGAATCCATGGATCTTACAAAAAAAAAAAACAGTAATTAATAAAGAAGAAATGACAAAGCTTTAATATCTATTAAAATAGATTGCTCCGAACAGTATCTCTTGGTCAAGATGATTTAAATGTCTAACTCTGCCACTCAACTTGGTGTGTCTTTTTTTCAAATCTACGTTAGAGTTTCCACACTTTTTTTAAACGGAAGGCATGAAAGGCAATAAAATGTCGGTGGCCGTCGCTTTTATCCACCCATTCATGTTATTCTCAAATGTCATATTCACCTCCAAACAATAATATTCTAACATCTGAAAACGGAACCTCATTTTATTTCCATCTTAATGATATAAGATCGATCTTAAGCTATTGATCGTATTAATGGCGTAATTCCTACCACCACTCTTCAGTCTCTAGATTATCGACGTAGAATTTATTTTCTCATTGGTGACTACACTTTTGAACTTCGTTCCATTATCTTACACCTCTACGTTCCCTCAGTACCATAAGCTTTTCTGCTCGTGCCCATAAATACCCCTACTTTTCGAAAACTTACTGTAACTCTTTCATTTACCAGAATTTACCAGGCATTGAGTGGAACAAACTTCCACTTAATGACTTTCTTGATCAAGTAATTAAAAATAATAACAATAATCTCAAGCTCATTATTCTTTAATTATTCAATTTACATAGAGTCGTTATTGGCATTATTCAATTCAATTCAATTCAGTTAACTTTATTTCAGAAGTACATTTCCATATAACAAAAATAAATATGAGTATAAACAAATAAACCTAACTACAATACAGTATGTATTGTACAAATTATACCGTACACTTTCCTCATTTAACTAATGCAGGATACCGTAGTAAACCATCTGCAAAACATAGATGAAGATTGCAAAATTGACATAACAATGCCTGATAAGGCTGTTTCCTGAAATATAGATTCTGGACATAAAGCCATGTACTGATTATAATTAAACGATACCAAAACTCTAAAAAAAATTCGTCCACTCCATATCTCAGCGGCCTGCAGCCCGACCGAGTCACCAATTGATCAATAATATGATCAAAACACATTACTAATGAAATGTCTTCTAAATTGTCAACATTTATTAGGTCTAGAACTTAAATAATATAAAATGTAATTGAAATCAATCACAAGTGACAGACAGACTGAAACTGCACTTCACACATAATGGGACCGATATCTACCGGGCATATCTAAAACGAAGATCGAGTCAGCAACCGACCGAACAACCGACTGATCGTTCGGGAGAAAGAAGTGTACATCTAAAAGTAAATAGAGAAGTTGAATAAGGATTTTTTTATCCCGAATTACAAGAAGTTAAGAAGGAAAATAAAATTAAGAGGTCTGTGTTTTATACCAAAAATATCTAAACTTATGAACTCCGTCTTAGGTCAATTCAGTCCCTGTCCCCAACTCGACCGATAGAAATTATAAAATTGATATCTACCCAATAATTCTAAAACCACAACGTGTTATTACAAGTGTTTATACGTCGTCCCTAAATTGTAAAAGATACATGATTTGAAAACTGTGTAGCCTCCGAGCGTTGTTATAATACATAAGTCGACTGAGTGATAAATTAAAATACAATGAGATATTCGTTATCTAACCATATGAAAGAGTGCCCAGAGATTTGTTTGATTGTTATGCTAGCTTTACTTAGGTATCCTATTTAAAATACTAGCCGGTTGGATATCGTTTTCTTCTTCCGCGACCAAAGCCCTCAAACTATTTCATATTTCAAGGCTGACCAAATCACGATCATAAATTTTCACGTTTACCTTGTAGACATTAGAAACAATAGAGAATTGGAACCTGAAGAACATAAATGCTTTAACCACAGGGAACATTTATGACATATTTATATATGTACGGCTAAGTTTTAGCCAATGTAAGGGTGGTAATCCATAACGAGTTTATGCCTTGAAGGTATATTTTTCATTCATGTTCATATTTAATCGTTTGTATGTAGGCCTATGTTGCGATCAAATTGGATAACATATTTTTAATAGAGGGTTAAATTGTTTAATTGGTCTTCATATTTGATACTCGAAGTTTTACTTGCATTTTAAAATCATAACTGATGACATCAAGAATATTTCAATTGATCCATTTGTATTTACAAATTCTTTTATTGACTTATCTACAGATTATCAATAAAATCAATGATGGATTTATCATTAATATTTTGCTATCTTTCAATTTTATGGGCTTGTCTTTGAGTGTTTCTTTATCTCCGTTTGGTACCCAACGTTTTGCTTGAGTGGAACATATCAAATCTACCGTATATGTTAGAATATTATGCTCTAGGTTGTTATTCTAAAAACATGTTTTCTTCCTCAAACTATTTCTTTTATCTTCAATCTAGGTCGATACACTTGTTCTGTTAGCAAAATATTGTGTAATTTTGTTGTTTTTATATACAGTATTACGTATTTATATATTTTTTACATTTTTAAATCATTTCATTCTTAAGTAGCCCATCATAAGTGCTTTTTTCTTTTTGGGCCCTGTTAGCCTCTTTTAATTAAAAAATGTACTTGATTTTTATTATGAAAAGAAAAGAGAAATAAAGGTAACGTACGTTACGTGTACATTCCCATTATAAGAGGTTTGATAAATTTTACCCTATATTTTCCAAGAAATATAGGGTAATTTTGAATTAACCACCTCACTGGCTTATCACAAATGGTTATAAAGGATAGAAATGTACTGTACAGTTAAACAATCAAGTGGAAACTGATCCAATTATCTATTGTGATAATGGGGTGTACACCTAATGAAAACTCCAAAAACGAATACTGTATGATGTTGAAATGGTGTTACAGTTACTAAAATTGTTGTTGCCCAATATTGAACTTACTTTCTACAAGAATTTACCAGAAAGTTGAGAAGAGCATGGTGTTCTTAACTTTCTTGTGCGGTTGTATTAAATTAGCTTCAACTGATTTAAAGTATCAGGTTATTCGAATTCAATTCCTTTAAAATTTTAGTTTTCAATTTGACTTGACATACTTAACTTCGATACGTAAAGGTGTTGCTGATAGAGATCAGCATCAACTAATCTACCTGTCGCAAGTTTATATAATCCAATGGGAGTCTGATGACAGTTTTTAAATGTTATTTTTATCTCAACTGCAATATTCACTTTGTATATCTTATAATAAAAGCATAAAACAGGATTGAACATTATGGACACAATAAGACATTTATTTAGGATAGGCCCTTTATCACAATTTTCAATTATGGAAATAAACATTGAAAACTTGCTGGTCTCGAAGTGACATTTTTCAATTGGTCCATTTTACATTTGAATTATTTAAGGAATTACCAAATTATCATTTCAGACATATCTTAAAATAGATCTTGAAAATTATAATTCTATTTTTTAACGTAATATGACTAGACGTTCTAAACAAAGGATCGATTCAGACAACCTTACTGTATATTTTTACACTTATGCCTTCAACACCGGGTCTCACTTTCGAATCACAGTTAACAAATCAAGCCTGTCATAACTGCCTGGAAATCTAATAAAGACTACATAGTCAGATATTAAGCGGCTACAATTGGGCAATTGATTCAGGCCTGCCATCTCTAGCCCTGTTCCACCGATTCATCACAGCAGGTCCAATTGGAGCTAATGCCCATAACGTTATCATAGGGACTCTTGCATACAGCGGCTTGACAGATGCAATTTGTAATACCTCACCGCATTCTATATCGGGAAATATTCGACAGCTAACCCGTGGTTCGCCTACAGCATGCACAAACCCTAGATATCCAGGTATCTTATATAGGTATCTAAGACGGATGTCTTCTCACAGATACACACCTGGAACTCGGCCGTCCACATCTTCGACATACGGTACCTTATTCCTAAAGCTTATTTGTTTTTCAAGGTAGCGGGCGCTCATATTGCATTTTTTAATCTTTCTTTTAATAACTTAAAGTTGTTTAGAACACGGACCTGTAAGGCATCAATAGCAGAGGTTCTAACTGGACATCTCGTTACGCCAGGTAGACGTATTCGAAGACTTGGGCAGTACAGACGGGTTTATCTTTTCGGAACTTGCAATAACCACAGCAAAATGTTTTATTTGTATGTAGTTGCCGCCGTCTTATTACCAAGGTATGTAATGCTAATTTTAAATGAGTAATAAAATTATTATTAATTAAAATTAATGTTTGGACAAATTTCATCAATTGATAATTAAAAAGGTATTTCTTTGATATATCACCTATACACACTACGTAAAAAACTTACACGACCGTTTCAGTCCCTGACAGCTGTTCTTTTCAAATGATATGCAGATCAACCTAATACCAGCCATTTTAAAACGGTAGCTGTTTGAAACCCAAACTTTCATCTGATTTTCTTTCATTAGTCAACATATCAAATAACTTAATTATTATTAATGTTATAACAATAACAGAAGTTTGGTCAATTGAATGACACCGTACCTTATACGTTTGCGTATTAGGTATTATCAATACAGTCTTCATAGAATAATGATATATTATAAATATTAGGAATACTTAAAAATATAATATTTAAGTTTCCAATTACTTCTGTGATTTTTAAGAAACCAGCCTTTTCTAAAAAAAAAAATATTTTGAAACCCAAAGCAACCAATAAGGTAATTTCCCAACCAATGGGATAAATTAAAATTAATTTTGTAAAACAGACATTTCCAAATAAAATACTTTCAGCAACTATTTACCCATTGTAATCAATATTATGCTGTCATTACAAATAGTTGTAATTTTGCGTTTATTATTATTTCCTTAAATAACATTTAAGTAGGCCTATACTTCATTGTGAGTAATTTCAGAAGATTGAGATTGGACGTTTACTGCAGCTGAAACATGTTCCTTCCAAAATCCACCCCAAAAATAGCGTAGACGTTATCATAAACCTGGAATCTTCTGTAGTTGTTATAAGAACTAGTTGTAAATAATTATTAATTAATAATTAATTATTTAATGTACAATTTATAAACCTTAATCGATTATATAAAGTAGAAGATATATATATTTTATTGTTACTAACTTATTATTACGCAACAAAAAAATTAATTTCCTATTCATTCTCAACTTGTGAAATCATTGACTAGGCTTTCCAATAACACCTGTTCCAAAAGGTAAAGCATGCAATTAATAATCTTCGAATAAATAAATACAATTATTCACCTGTATATCTTCCTGCATACTCCCCCAATGTTGCTTATATAAGTCACCATGCTGTGTTGTACATCTGTTAATATACTGAAAATATTGATTGGGATTTTTTTGTGTCATAATTAAGTTCCCTCCATTTTTCCTGAAAAAATATTATACGGCACGGGTATAGACACTATATTGTGGAAGCATATGGTATAAATTTTACGCTTTGTCACAACTAAAATGTTAGTTACAGAATTTTTTTCATTTTTTGCAATTACGAATATGTTATTAAAATTACATTTAGAAAAAAAAATATATTTAGAAACAATACATTTTAGAAAAAAATAATTCAATTTTACTTCCTATTTATTAAAAAATATTACTTCAATTACTACAAAACCTTACCTAATTGCATGTTTTGATAAATACAGTTAACACTAAAATTATTTTAATATCATTAATCGAGTCTACATTTTAACTGCTGGTACGTGCAAACACGTCACAAAAACGTAACAGCAACTGAAAAATCATTGTTTATAAAAGTATCAGAACAATCCAATCGCATTCAAATTAAGTTTATCTACGCTTTCAATTTTATTTGAGGCGACGATGGTGAGACTTTGTTTTCTTAAGATGATGACTTTATTCCATCTTTAAGAATGAACTTAACCCTATCCCAGCTTGTCTTCCGTAACATTCGCTAGTGCATCTACCGTGTTTTGATTGAAAACTAATACAGGAAACTCGTCAAACTTGTCACGAAAAACTATTGGGTTTGATAAGTAACATCTGAAACGCATTTCAGGGAAACCCAAGAACATATTATTATGCTGATTAATTTCATGTAACAGATACTTGAAAAGTTCTCCCAGTGGTTTAAGGGGCTAGGATGGCCTCCGGAGACGCCTTCATGATGGCTGGGTCCATAATGTGAAACATGTTTAGATAGTACAGAGAACTAAGAAATAAATAAGCATATTGTACCTAACATTATTATAACTAATAGTTCAAAATAGTATAATTCGCTTATGATGTTCACAAAAGTGGTACTGGAAACTGGAGAAGGTACATCGGCACAATCGGAGTTAATTCTAGTGTTTTGTAACACTCTAATATTCTATACCTGTGTTGTAAGAAACTTACTTATTTGTGTATAGGGTTTTTTGTTGCACAAAATATACGACATTATTTACCAACACAAATTGAAAGCAATCGAAATCGTCAATATATTTGAAGTGATTGTTTTTTTTTGTATGTAACTATGTGGAGGGTTCAATGAAAAGCAGTACTATTACTGACCCAGTATACTCTCCTTAAAGGTTACAATAAATAAATAAAATAGAAATTCTCAATATTTAAATCGACAGCTGATTAATTTTAAAAACATATCAATTCAAGCATTTCAATATTACAGTAAAAGCCTATAGGGGCCTATATAGGCCTATAACAATAGTTGGAATGAAGCTGTTGTTTTTGTCTATTATCTTGGTCGTGAGAAAAGGTGACTCGAGGTAAAGATGAACACCTCGCTTGGTTACCCACTTAGCCCCACCGTGTTAACCAATCCGGACCGGTAATTACTACTAATGTATCGTACAATTTTCGATGATCATGTACATTCCACTATCATTATGCACATTCTGTTCAATGTTGTTACATTGTTACTTTCACAGCGTGCTTGCCGATGACTGCCCTTGCTGGGACATGAATGAGGCTCAGTTAGAAAAGCATTGCGAGTTATGGTCGTCGGGTTCGAATCCGGAGCAATGTCCAGAAATAGCCGTGGTTGAATACGATTCTTGTGTCTGCTGTCGCCGTTGCACACGGGTAAGTGATATACAATTTTATAAACTAGTAATTACAAATTGTAAGTGAATGCTGCGAAGCAAATCCTAGAACATTCCCCCGGACTTCCCTAAAAAA
>JAOTQE010099044.1:0-14053 GCA_025631205.1 Nesometra sesokonis
GCATTTTTCACACAATTTTCTTATGGGACTAAAATCCGTTGAGAGCTATGCTACACGGTTTATAACATCTAGTCTTTATTTGAACACTGTATTTAACTTTCTTTAATGATTTAACAGTGTTAGCGGCAATTTCGACATATATAAAGACAACGAAACATTGCAACAACTGAGAGAAACTATGAAAAACTAGGGTATTTTGATGATTTGACCTTGGTACGCTAAGTTCGGATAGAAAATAATAAAGCTGGTGAACACGTAAGAACCTTGGAGATGGGTATAGAAAACTGATAGGATGATAGTTTGCATTTAATTTTTAGGTCGGCTCTTTAATTGGAAATCATTGTAAGAGATTTAATAACTTCTGTTGCAATGTGTTTAATTAATTAGTTATCAAAATTATCATATCCAGGACTTTTTGTTTTATCAAATCTCTCTATTATATTTAGTATTCCTCTTTCTATAATTGGTGAAAGGAAAATGCCATCTATAATTGGATCCTTTATATTATATAGTCAGAGTAGAATGTATCAGAGGAATAATAATAATAATAATATTATCATTATTATTATTATTATTATCATTATTATTATTATTATTATTATTATTATTATAGCCTCAATTAGCATCTATCCCATCGAGTACATCTGTCCATTGTATTGTCCACAAGTTATGTTTAAGTCTAGTTATATTATTGAAATTAAAGTTTCTCTTGTAACACACGCATTTCTTTCTTTTAGTTTTGTGGCATACATTAATTTCAGTTATAAGAATTGTTGGAAAGTGGTTACTAATATCTGTAACAAGAATTGCAGAGTTTAACCAGTTCTCATTATTTGTCAAAATATTGTCAATTAATGTCGAACTATCTTCTGTTATTTGTGTTGGTTTTAAGATGTGGAAATTAGTGAATTTGGAAAATATAAGAATTAAGCAATCCTGATTAGGTCTATGGTGTTCCTCTTTGAGCAAATCAATATTAATGTCTCCCATTATGTAAATTAATTTATTCTCGTTAGCAATTTTCTCAAATGTTGAAGTGATGTTTTCTATAAAGTTATCAATTGGTGTATGAGCTCGATATATTACACTAACAATTATATTTTTGTTATTTTCGTGAATAATTTAATATTAATTTAAATAACAGTGCACTCGTCTTTTCTACGTAACTGATGAGTCAACAGGGACAACTGGTGTTCTGAATTAAGTGCATTTCAACGACATTCCAACGTTGTGACAGCAGTTTAGTGTCTACTACCACATTACAAGCAGTCAACATATCACCTCTCAATACCTTTGGTGAGCGACCTGTAAATTTGGATTAAGGCGTATGTTTCGATGAATCTTTGTCACTGCTGAAGTTACAACACCAGTCATTGGAGCTGATGTCCTGCTATGGTTAGATCTGCTGGACGTTAAAAATCACCGTCTATGTGATACCACCACAGACATTTCTGTTAATGATTTCAGGATCAACAGTCGTTGACTCCATTCATCAGCACATTAGTGCTCCTAATTTTTTAAAAACTACATTTGGAGGCGAACTTTTAGCTATTTACTGTCAGTTCGTCATTTTCGTTATGCTCTTCAAGGCAACATGCCTCTTTATATTAACGGATCACAATGTTCTCACTACCGCTTTTCGTTCAGGTCCAAACAGATATTCTCCAAGGAAAGTAAGGCATCATGACTTTATTTTTAAGCTTACCACCGTTTTTTCCCCATCAAGAGATAATCTTGTGGCAGATGCACTATTCCGCGCTGATATCAACTCTATAACCACACTTATGGATTTTAATGATTTAGAGAAACAGCAACAGATGGGCACTAAACCAGAGCTCCCAAGTTGGAAAATCAGAATTCTTAGAGATTATGTCAGTTAGGTTTTTTTTTTTTTGCTGTTTTGGGTACTATACTGGCATCTAAAAGTAAAATTATATAAATGTTGCATTGGAATTAGAAATAAAAATGGGTTTACTTTTAAATGTTGCTCTACTCACTCCAGGCTAATCATGGAGACTTGGGAGCCCTGCTAACTTTCTAAACTAATTGATTCATCGACATCACTGCCATTAAAACCATGTAAAATGTTTCATTCTACCATTTACCATGATACTTCTACCACTATTTAACGTTCTGATCTTCCTTTAAACCATAGACACCCGTTATTTTGATGGATACCAAACAAATTTTAAATAAATAACTTTTGACTTATATTGTATTCTTCGGTGTTCTTCCGCGTAGTACCCGCATATAGTTACTAAAATACTATATCAATTCAGCCTTAATGCTATGAGGTATATTGGTATATTATTTGGAATCAATAAACCGTTCTATATATCAAATGCCTTTAGACACGTCGCTGTTGTTAAGAACCAGTTGAACGATTAACTGACAACGTGAAACGGGTCTTTGTCGTCATCTTTTTAAAGAGTCCACCGATATACTATGTTATCACTTCGGTAGTGTGATTTGTGACAATTGTAGATCTGAATATAATTAGTTCGGCGGGTACCAAACCATTTTTCAGTAAAGAGCCAAAATGATGTCGTTTCTCTTTGTTTTGCTTTTCTGTCCATTTTTGGGACATGCTACCTTGATATTTGGGGGTGAGGTAGTACCAGTAGATGATTACAGACAATACAAGTTACAGATCATCTTTGCCTTCGAGTGTATAAATGCAGAAAGACAGGACCGGTATGTACCTACCCCGGACTGTATAGAAGTTATTGAGTTAAAGAGGAGGGTAGGTACTTATCTATATTCCTTATAGTCTATGTGCGTTTACAATGTAACACTGTATATGGATGCAATAGGTGTGGTGATTTTTGTAGTGTCGAATCATTTAATAACATATTTATCTCTAACAAAATAAATCAAATTAACATTCTATGGAAATATAACATCGTCAAGCTACGCAACATCTTAATTTAGCGGCGTAGATAATTGACGACCGGCCCAAGTGCTAGATAATTTCCATGGCCCTGTTAACCTAATAAACCCAGCGGGAAAGATATGGGGAATGTCTTGCAATATGCCGGCCCTGTCCCAAGTCCATTTAACTTGGGTAAAGACACCTAATCGGATTCCGAGACAGACCCTCGGTCTACCAGGTCGGCCAGGCGCTTTACTAATACTCAACGCACCACACTCCCTTGAAGCCGTCACTGACATTCTGAATAACTTCATAAAGAAATGTACAATTACTGCAAGACTGTTCAAAACACAAAAGCCTAATCACACCAAAATAACATCTTTTTGTGACTTTTAATTATTCAGTTTAGGTTAAATTAGTTTAAGTAAGAAATGTTTTCTTTTTTAATCGTATTTATAGGTTTATTATTGAACGAGTCCCTAATCTATGGCAGATCCAGAATTTCAAAAAGGTTTTTGAGTGGGTGTGCATGGAGTGGAGTTTTTGAACGCTTCTAATTGTTACTTTAACTCGTGTATTTTGCGTATCTTCACGCACCTCACTGTAGACGCGCATTACAGATTGTGCCTTTTTGTTCGCTGATCAAATGGACCACGGAAGACGGAAACGTCTGTGGTGGACCGAGGCATGTTTTTTTTCAGTTTAGGTTTTTGATCGAATTAACCACTCCTGGATCCCAGTCCTTTGCACTGTCTGTACTTACCTTTTGTTTTTGTTTTTTGTTTATATTTGTTTTGTTTCGTATTACTACTTGTGAGGCTATCGATTATTGAAAGAGACATTTCTGAGAATTTTTAACAGCTACCATCTTTTTAACTGTTGTAAGCTGTACCGTATACTTGCATTTACGGGGGATCCTATCGAGATATGGTAGCTTTTTAAAGATCAGTCTATACAAAGCTACAGAGGGATTAAGTATATTTTCGCATTGTAAGGCAATAGATAATTTATTCTCCTTTAAAAAGAAACAATAATTGATAGTTTAATACGTTTAAATTCTATTTCGGAATTTTAGGAGGCTCTCATAAAGAAAACTATTGACAATAGAGCAATAATTGGCCTACCTGCTGTGAAATAAATATTATATAGTATTATCAAAATCAACTATTGAGGGCATTTCAGAACCTCGACAATTTCATATACCAACGTATAAATACATTAACCACAAGGCAATTTAGATTAAAACCGTTTATTGCTTTCAGACTTAAAGTAGGCCCAGTAATTCTTTAAAAGAAATTATATTCCTAAGTTTATTGTTAAACCGTGGATGTCAGTAGTTTGCGCTTATTACACTGCTTTATTACGTCACTGTCTTAACATTATTTGTTATAGATTGTTAGCGACCCCCTGTACGAAGTAACATTGAGGCTCGTTCCAAAAGCATGTTACCAAGAAGACCCTAGCGGAAATTGTGAGCCCATTGGCACATGTAAGGTAAGATGGAAACAAGTTGTAATACCTTTCCAGAGTGTCAATCAAACATTACGACTGACCAATCACAGCAGTACCAGGATTACGCGCGTGCCTTACAGACACACGTGTTGAAAGCACGTGGTTGCGCCTTTTTTCAATTGTGCTTTGGGAACTTAGTAACAATATTCAAGGGGTGGGGCTTTGCTCAAAAGTCCATTATCTTTTATATTCGTTTGTAAAACATCGTTGTTTCGATGCGGCTACAGATCCGTTATCGGACCCATTGCTTTCGAGTCAAGATCCCGAACCCAACATAGGCCAATGTCAACAAACATTTGTATTGAACAGATCGATATGGACTGGTGTCTTTCCATCATAGTTGCATATATACTGTAGTGTCGTCCACCAGTCACTACCACCAAAATAACAATGACAAGCGGAGAGCTTAGCTTAGCCCAGAGGTTGAAAACTACTAAAAATGAGTATATAAATACGAGTTCGGGGCTTCGAACACCCCCCAGAGAAAATGGGCACCCAACCCCCCCCCCCCCCGCCGCCCACCATACGGAAGAGAACTGATCATATCAGATCGGACTCATTGCTTTCGAGTTAAAAGAGGTAAATAAGGGAAATGACGTTTCCAAACGTGCTCAACTCAATCAGGAATGACCACCCTTCTTCAATTCCTCAATAGGCCTGGTAGGCCAATATTATACAGGGAAGTACATAGCCAGTCTCACCTACGTTCTGGTTTATTCACTTGTATTGCTTGATTCCGTTTAAGGCGCTACTGACATCCCATACTCACTTATTTTAGTTTAGCCATAAGACCTGTTAAAACGATTCAAGCGGGACGATTCGCATGAAAGAAATGACGTATTTTGTCCCTCCGTATTTGGCATGTGGGCGGTTCGAAATTATGTTTACCTACGGTCGACCAACCAAAATGCTTCCTTTCCGAGTGAACGATAGCCTAAGCACCATTTGAGAGACTACCAAACAACAAATTATAACCGAAAAGTATTCTCACCAATGTAATTTTGAGTTAATTTTGTCCTATTCTAATAAAAAAATCCATTCGCGCATGAAGGCCTTCGGTGGTAACGCCAAACTTTGATTAGAGAGAATGATGCTATGGTATAATTTTCGAATTTAATCAAGCATGACGATTTACACCCGTCTAACGGGTGTAAATCGTCACGCTTGAATCGTTTTAACAGCCTTTCGGCTAAAAACTGAGTATGAGACGTCAATAGCGCATTAAACTAATCTAGCAATAAAAGACCGAAAGGCCTATGAGACAGGCTAAGAAGTACAGTATACTTCCCTATATAATTGGTCTACCACAGTGTACTACATATTAACAATCATTTATAGTAGAAGGGTCAAATTACAAATTGTATTTGTAACAAATGGGCGCATCTTGTAAAAAAAGCATACTGTACTGTGCATATATTCCTTAAAACGTATATACACTAGTCGGATGCGAATTTTTCCTCAACGCTCAGCCAAGTAGATTTGTGGCGCAAAATGAATTTTCATTAGAAAAGTCCCTTCTCCCACTGTGCGCTATGCTTTCACTCGACGAGATTTAAAATTGCTGTATTTTGTTATAAAACAATCATTTCATGTCACTAGTAATATTTGTTTAGGGAAGGTGGGATGGGAGTGAATGGCATTACAGCATTTTATAAATAAAACACTGTTTTAATGTTAATGTATGAGTAGTAATATCATAGCGCCCAAATAAGGAATTGCAACATTATTTATAATTTAATGATTAATTAAGTTTGCATTTATTCCTTATCCTCTTTTATTTGTTGAATTTTGTTGACATTTCGTTTTATTTATTTTTTTTTGTTATTGGATTTAACAAACTTTGTTTTCTTTTTAATTCTGTGTTATTAACGACAATTATTGCTCTAAAATTTACGTTAATTGAAAAGGTATAGCATCATAAAATCCACACAGTTGACATGTAAATATAAAATATGGGTAAAGAAATTAGAAATAAAAATGGATGGACTGCTGTATAATTATGTTTACTTGGTACTGATTTAAAGTTGAAAACGAAAAGCTTACGTTTCCGATGTTACTAAATTTTGATTATCAAAGTTCTCAGTATAAAACTAGTAATCAAACTTCTGTACGTAATGATAAAAGATTATGTTTTATGATATTAGTATATGAACGCTTTGGTTAATAGCAGGCCTACTACTGTATTAATGGGTAGGCAGTAGGCCTACTACTTCTTCCACATGCCCAAGCAAATGAAACTACTGTATAATTGTTGATGAATATTTACTACTTATTATAGCGCCACCAATCTATTTGGCTGAGACGTCGAGGAAAAAAATCGCTGGACGGAAACCACGTTTCTGATGAATTGTTTTCTTATATTTCAGAAACATGTATGTACTGCGAAGGTATGGGAAAAATTTACATGGGAAACCTTAGATATCAGCTGCGAAGAAGAATAAATAACAAATTTGTTTAAATATTAAAAACAAATTAGTATACTTTATTGTTTATAATGGATGGATAGACATATTGGAAACAGGATATCACACAGTAATTCCCCACAAGAACTCGAATAACAAGTGTTCACTTGTAATGTGCTCGACGTTTTCTTTTTATTCAGTCCATTGTTATGTTTATGTAATATAGATATTTATTTTATTGTTTATTTTTAGCCATGTTATTTCAATCAATGTAGCTAACAGTTATACATGATGTATTCGACAACACGTATCACGAAGAGGATAGGCCTAATTGTATTATTTTAAATATTAATGTATATAATGTGATAACACCATCAGAATTTAATTAATCTTTTAGCTCTATTGAGCATTCTTTAACGGTTTCCCATCTAAATGCTTGTTCGTTAACCACGAATTTTGAAGAAATTTGCTTACTATACGTAGACGTAGACGAAGTTTAAAATAATTGGTATTTTAAATTAAATAAATTTAGGAAATTCTATATAGGCCAAGTCTTAGATAACACGTTCCTTTATTTTAATGCACTGAGGATGTTGTCAGAGAACAATAAAACATGAATGCGTCGATTAAAAATATTTTGTTTCTATTACTTTTGTATGTGTGCTGCATCGGAAATATGGCTGTATCATAAACAACATTGCTTCATCAAGTCAGGTAACCAAGCACGGTTGTCGTCAGTTCGAGAAACTGAATAAAAAAAAAATGGCAAAATCTGAAGCCGATATTAATTTTCTCAAAAATTGGTATTTCAGAAACATGACGGATAGAAAATCTTTATTTATTTAATTTCAACTCTTACTTTTTTGAATATAATTATGTAGAGTGGGCAGGGGTTGTGGTGTTGCCGTATATGTACATTCGTCAGTTAAATATAAAATCCTTTTTATTCCATTTTCCATTCCTAATCGTTATGGTTAGCGGTGTCCGATGGTATTATAGTAGGTATTATCTATAGAAAGCCCAACACAAATATATATGAGTTCCAAAATGGGTTGACCGAAATTCTTAATCTTATTAAAATAGAAAATCGAAAGTGTATTTTAATAGGCGACTTTAATATAGACTTACTCTATCCAAAAACAATGATAGCCTAATGGAATGACAGATCAACTTTATACAGAAACTTGTTTTAATTTTAATCAACTTATAACCGTCCCTACTAGTATAACTAGTACGTCTTCAACAATTATTGATCATATCTATTCTAATATTTCAAATAAGTCAATCCATTCTGCGATATTTGCATGTAATATCTATGACCACCTTCCAATTCTTTTTTTAAATTCACAGACATAGGCCTAAATCTAACAAAATATAGTAAAGGTAAAGTCATATATTTTTCCTTATATCCTTTTTTCTTGGGACATAGTGTATTCTTGTAATGACATTGATTTTGCATATAATTCATTTTTTCTTTGTTTTATAACATAACTGTTGTAATTACCATGCTCCATTAGTTGTAAGATCGTTGAAATATACAACGATATGAACAAGTTTTTTTTTTACTTATAATATCATGGACGGCAATGAAAAATGCCTTGTGAAGATCAGTAAGTAAAATCCTAGTGTATAATCCTTGAGAAACATTAATTTTAATGTGGTTAGTAAGATTAATAAGACATGTGTCGGTTGAGTTTGACTCTCTGAACCCAGACTGAAACTTATAATGTATTTTACAAATTTTAAAATATTCGTTAAGTTGATTACACACGCATCTTTCGAGAACTCTGAAGAGGGATGGAGAATAGGACGATAGTTTTTCATTTTAGTCAGGCTCTTTTTCTTATGAAGCGGAGTAATTTTACCAACTTATATAATCCGGGACTTCATTATTAGAAATAGGTTACGTTATAATCGGCGTCAGGATATCCGAGCCGTCTCTCAAGATTTTAGATGAGATGAGATGCCATCGAGTCTTGAAGTATTGTAATCTTTAAGCAGCTTCATTCAACACGACATCAGTTGAAACTAAAGAAAGCTTCCAAGGGTTGTCAGCCTTAAAAGATAAAACGACTTAAAGAGGTTTTTCTAATCGTCTCCGTCATTTTTACTAACATAACTGTTTTTGTTAACTCAAATCGTGTTTGAGTTGCGTTGGGCGTGTAGTGACAAGGGTGCCTCCCCACAACTTTTTACTAATTTCAAATTTTGTGCAACGATAAGTCGTTAATGTAATGTAATTAGATTATATAACGCCTAGAGTCTCAAGGCGCTGTGGACCATTACTATGTACAGTATCATTATCGAAATTGATGATACTGACATAGCTGGCCTGTGATTTTTGATCAATTTTATTTAACTACTGTATCTGCTGCAGATATTTTTGACTGCATTTTCTACAGCTAAGCTAACCCCAATTTTTCTATCATGCCATGTAAGTCGCGGCTGTTGACAGCAATTTCTTCTGAACACCTTTACTTCAAACTTGTTAGCCTCAGTGGACTTTCATATTCTAATTAGCACTGGCTTAGACTACACTACAATGATCAAGTTGAGTCGGCGGTGGACAATTCCTATGCAGATTCACAGTGTGCATTTTCCTTTGTTCCTAATATCAGCACTCAGGCTAGGCCTTGTTATGCAAATGTGGTCAGAGTGAAAAATTTGCACAATACTGTGTAGCATACTGCACATGCTGTGTTAAGATTTATTCCAAAACCGAATGGTAAAAAAAGAAATCCCATAAATGTTGCACCAAATTATACCTTTACTATATACCTTAGCAATTTAGAATCAGTTTTATTTAACAGTTTAACTATTCAAAATTGTAAATCATTAGGTGTATTTTTTTATGAGGTAACAAAAATGTGTGATTTATAATCGCTTTTGTGGCAGAGGTTTTTATACATTATTACATTATTTACTAATTTATAAAAACTTCTGCCACAAAAAGTGATAATAAATAACATTATTTGTTGCCCCATAAAATACACCCAATGATTACGATTTTGAATAGGATGTTAGATAAAACTAAGTTTAAAATGCTGAGGTGCATATAAAGGTAAAATATGGTGCAACATCTATGAGGTTTTTTTTGTATCTTACCACTTGACTTTGGAATACCTTGTATCTGAGCACTTGCAATGGTTGTCATTGTTAGAATAAATTGTAAAGGAGCATGTGCAGTATCCGTAAAGACAACATTTACCTAACAATGACCAGCTGAGTGCTGTCACAGGATGTTAGAAACAAAGGGAAATACTCAGGGTTTCCAATCTCTTTATACTGTAGTCTCAGGTTTAGCTAACACCACTCTCCTTGTGTTTCGGCACGAGGGTCGAAAATACAAGTTACTAGCGTGCCGTCCTTCGGATTAGACGTTATTCCAAGTCCAAAATTTTCCGGGGAACATGCTCCCGGACCCCCTAAAACCTTGACTTTCTACGGGCCCCCTTTTTTAAAAGTCTGGATCCGCCCCTGTTTATCATCATATTCCAGAGACCATGACTAGCATTTGTCATCATATCAACATGTTCACTTGTTAAAACTTTGTTAACAGACATCGAATCTGCTATTATAGCGAATGTAGGCTTATAATGATCTTAAGGAATCCCATGGTCAACATGGTAACTATGGCGGAGGTATCCTGGTTTGTCAGCAGAAAATTATTCAACTGGACTGTTGTGGAGATTAATTCGTTACATACAATCCTTGCAGTCCTAATAAATATTGAGGAAATTAAGGTGACTGCATACAATAATATTTTTTGCACTTAAAAGTATCAAGGTCTAGACCTACCAAAACTGTATTTTGCAAGCTTATTTGAAGAATTGAAGACAATAATACTCTTTGACGTACAGACAATGTGAAGGTCATCGTTATATTAAGTATTGCTTGCCACTAAAGCAGACAGACGTCCCTATTGTTAAGTACTGTAAATACAGGGGTGGATGCAGACATTTGGAAAAGGGGGAGAGGCGGAAGGGTGGCCGGTGGAGAGTTAAATTTTTAGGGGGTAGGGGGCATGCTCCCCGGGCCATTTTAGTCTTTAGATGTCCGGAAATGGCCTCAGGGGCGTTTCAAGTGATCAATTCTTGCTGAATATTTTCGTTTTATAGACAATGCTAATAATTTTGATATATTTTACTTTCCGAAAGAGCCCCCCTTAAATCCGCTTACAAATACAACTGATGGACATGTTGAGAATGAGAAACAATAAATCCAATTTGACCTCCACACATTTGTAAAAAAAATATTCATTATTCATTTATTTTCCAGAAAAAACAAGCATACATACATACATACCACTCACATAAACTCACAACTATTCTGTGGGTTGTCAGAAGGCAAATTATTTTGCGACTCTCCTATTAGTGTGAGCAGACAGTACAATATTAAAAGAATATATTTAAATATAAAGTTAAGTTTAAACATAAAATACATATGACTCTGGAAAAACGGTACTAATATTATAAACCAGCACATCAGCCTACCAGAAAACCCCATATTCCTACAGTTTTTCTATAAGGGTCGATTCACAAACGTTGTCAAAAGCTTTTGACCAGTCTAAAAACACAGCGTCTATCTTTGTTGGTTTATTAAAATCGATTGTTTTGGCCCACTGATTGGAAATTGTGGAAAGTGGGTTACACATGATTTTTTTATTGCAAAACCCATGTTGCACAGAAGGTAAAAGACCATGCTTTTCTGCATGTGTTTGCCAATTAACCGCTCTAACATTTTGTTTTCAAAAACACAGATGTCAGAGAGGTTGGTCGATAATTTTCAACATTATCACTAGGGCCAGTTTTATGCATTGGTACCACGTGAGCTTTTTTTCAATCTAATAGAATTTTGCCCGTATTAAGAGAGATGTTAAAGATTTTGGTCAAAACAGGAATTATTGAATAACTCGAAAGTTTTAACATTTTAGGGGATACACCATCAGGGCCGGAAGACTTATTACTTTTTAGTAATTTAACCATCAGCCTAACATCTTCTTCAGAAATATGTCTTTCTGAAAGAGGGGAATCAACCATGGTGACATCATTATGGATACTCTGTTTGGAAAAACTTAGAAAAGTTACTATGAAAGAAAGAATTTAATTTATTATCAATTAAATTAGCGTCGTCCGATCTAATACCATCGAAACTAAAGTTTAATGGAAAACACTTGCGACTCTTAGCATTAACAAATGCCTAGAATAGTTTCTGATCTTTAGAATTTGTTGCTAGTTTCTTTATATATTCATAGTAACTTTTTTACAAGTATATTTTACAGAATTTCGTATAAACCTATACTTATCCCATAAGTTTATATTTTCTGGATGTCTTTTAGCTTTTAAAAAGCTTTTTTTTTCTTTTTTGCGGCTCATCTTCTTGTGATATCCATGGTAACCTTCTTTTAACACTGCCTTTATCCTTTTGAACAACTCTATCAAATACCTTTAATAACTTGTCCCTATAACTTATCTAGAATGTGTCAACATCATTTATATTTAAACAAGAATTCCAATCAACAGATTCTAATTCATCGTGTAGAAAATTGGGGCTAAGCTTTGAGTACAGTCATTTTGGTCGATTTGGCAATTTTCTATAACCAGCCAAACATCTTCTTCAGAAATATGTCTTTCTGAAAGAGGGGAATCAACCATGGTGACATCATTATGGATACTCTGTTTGGAAAAACTTAGAAAAGTTACTATGAAAGAAAGAATTTCTTTCATACACCCTCATGGTGAATTTTATCATACACCCTCATGATCACTATTACTGAGACCTTCAGTTGCTTCAATACAAAACAACTCAGGCCTATTGGTGAAAAATAGATCAAGAGTGGTACCATCACCCGTAGCATAATCTAACCTTGTAAAGAAATTAACCATTTGTACAAAATCAAGGGAATGAAGAAAAAATAAAGAAAGTCTTTTATTATGCAGTTCATTTTATAAATCTGCTAATTAATCTGGAATTTAGTATTCGTTTAGTTCTTTCTTACTGTGTTGTTCACCCACATGAATTTTTGTTTTGATCATGGCAGTAGATTTGACCAAAATGTAATTCTTCGGGGTGCTTGGACCCATTGTTCATTAATTCATTCTTTTTAACCAAATACTTCAATTGAGGCTGTGTGATAATGTCTCTACCACAAGACTACAGCGGGTGCCGTTCAACGTCTTCCTTTTATATCTTTATCCCAACGACAATATGAAACGATACTAAAAATTCTTCATTAATATCTTCTGAATTGAGGTTTTCTTTTTACCAGAGACATTTTCATTTTGCTTCACCTGTTCCATGCCCCAGGTACATGTCGTGTGCTAAAACTACTTACCCCAACTAAACATAACAAATAAAGACTTACTAAAATTCCAGAATTAATCCACTAAATAAACATACGGTGAATAGGCATACAATATAACACAATGTATCATCAAAAGAACTTGCGTTGGTGCAAGCTACGCATACATAATAGTCAACAAACGAATTATCTGCAACTCTTAACAATGCACAGTCAATATTTAAATATCACTAAACATAATAAACACTCAGAGTGCTAGAATATCCAGTATCATCTATAGATTTTCTCAGGTAAAAGCCGAATGTCAGTACTAACCGTAATGAGTTAGGCTGCAAAGGAATGTCCGTGTAATCACAATGTCCTTCGTTTCAATTCAATTCAATTTAAAGAGGCATTTATTTTCTTTCAAAGCATCTTACAATTATATACAAATGACTGGTTAAGATAAAAAGCAATGGAAGAAGGCATGCCTAAGAAACAATACATGAAAAACAGATTACATTAAATTAAATTAAAAAAAAATAAATAAAAACAATCAACCTATAAACAAACATGCAAACAAACAAACAAATAAATCAAATTAACCGTCTTAAGTGGACAACTGGAAATTATATGCCTGCCAACCAACTTTCCGTGCCGTCAATGCGTGAGACAATCTCCGCCGCATGTTATAGGCCACATTTACCCCGATTTTGAGAAAAAAAACATCTGCCCGTTTTTGGACGGATTTCATGTCAAGTGGTACTGCTTTGGGGGACATTTTGCCGTATTTTGCTCTATATTGGCTCATACGCAAAGAAACCTGTTTGAATGACAGTCTGTGATACTCACGCATTATGGGTGAGAGTTGGCAGGTATACAATTGTGCGTGTTATAGACATTGTTATAGTTAAAGGTATATTGTCACTCAGAATAAATATTTTTTTGAAAAATTTTAGTTGAATAGGCCATTTTGTGTTTCCATTA
>JAOTQE010099055.1:0-14052 GCA_025631205.1 Nesometra sesokonis
AGCGGAGCCACAGGTAGGTGAAAATAACATATATAAGTCTGATTTTCTCAAAAATACCCCATTAACGGCCCGTATAACATATATAGCGGGAATCACCATCCTAAAATATAGCCTAAAAAATTGGTGTGGTAAATTTCAGATTCGGATGACACCCATTTCGATCTCCTCCTGGCCTAATAAGGAAGATAATTTTTTTGGGTGAACCTGCCCTTTAACATTTTGTACAGAAATGTTTATTTGATGTACAAAAATCACGACATTTTTAGGGGATGTCCACTGATGGGAAGTAAATTAACATACAAAACAAGAGTCAAAAAGTGTCTGCAGCCGCTTACGTGAGGTGTCCGCTTACGAGAGGTACCGAATTCACTGATTCAAGAAGAAACTATACGTCTTTGAATTAGTGTCTGTTATGGGAGGTGTCCGCTTACGAGAGGTACCAAATTCACTGATTCAAGAACAAACTACGTCTTTGAATCAGTGTCTGTTATGGGAGGTGTCCGCTTACGAGAGGTGTCTGCAAAGCGGGTTAAACTGTAGTACCTAACGTGGTATGACAATCCACCTACTATGAGACACATTTGATGCCTAATTATTTTTTATTCAAGATTATTAAGCCACATCGCCGTCATGAACCAACTAAATTACCTCCAGACTAGTCATTGAAACAATTACACATTTATTTTTATTTAAGATATTTACAGCATTTTTTATAATTATAGTATATCGCATTAATTCCAACTTCTAGTCTGGATTTTTGTTACCAAAGGGTGTGTGTAAACATCAATAAACACGGCAGTCTAATTAAAGAAATTAACGTTATAACACCATAGACTGGTGCAGAACTATTAAACAGACCCCATACCGATTTAGAGGGGATTGGATCGGCCCCTCATCCCCAAACCCCTGCCTTTTAGGAAGTATCAATATTAATACAATTTGTTGAACGAAAAATATTCAACCATTATAAGATATCCGCTAACACGTCCCTGAAACCATTTTGCATCTAAAAAAACAAAATTCCCCGAACCCCTTTTACTGGCTAGCTCTTCCCCTTTTCTAAAAATCTGCATCCACCCCTGTCACGTCAGTTTAAAAAAATACATTTACTTGAACCACCTAGCCAACTTGAACTGATAGATTTATGCAAATAACTATGCATACATTCAAGTTGGTCTGAAATTAAATTATCGCAGGCGCGGATCTAGAGGGGCCCATCCAACTCCCCCCCCCACTTTTTTGTTGACTTGGACAAAGTTATTTGAAAAAAAAAAAACTCATTGTTAGCAATAAATTATCTGTGAAAATTACCTCTCAGATACACAGGAAACGCATTGAAAATTTGCCTGGAGAGGATCCTAAACCCATAGAAACAATACGAAATTTGGAAACCGCCCCCTTCCCCCCTCTATCCAGCTCTGCTGGATCCGCCCCTGTATCGCACGGGACCTCAGTCATTACATTACCAGGACATTTTCAACTTCTACCTCAGGCGCGGATCCAGACCTTCGCACCGTTCGCCATTGCGAAGGTCAGACGACCTCAGACTCTGGTACCTCACCACAGGAGACCTAAGCGACTCCCAGACCCCCAGCTTCTTCACATGGGTTTTGCGAAAGGTCACAGTACATGTCTAGATCCGCCCCTGTACCTTAGTCTAGCTTGAACCGGCACAATCAAATAATTTATTGAAGAAAAAACGTCATGATCTTTAACATAAAATAACCACAAAACGAGTTTCAGTGACTATCGCTCGGAACCGTAAAAATACATTCACACACAATATCCAACTTCTACGTAGTCTATACAATCAATAGACAACAATTTATTAGGGAAATGATCGTCATAATAATAAATTTAAGCTTTGACTACAACAACAACAACAACAACAAAACAACAACAACCAACAACACAACCACAGCAACAAGGCATCCTTAATCAGCGCATATGGCATTTGTACCTCCCAGGTACCCACTTATACTCCTGGGTGGAGAGAGGCAACGTGGAAAAAGTGTCTTTACTAGGGAACACAAACAGCCGACCCTCGGTCGTCCGGAATATCGCATGAACCTACATGTTTTAAAATATATTACAACACCTGGTCTAACTAGAAGCGACAACAAACACAGGCCTACTTGTTTGTAAAGGAAATAAACGACAACAATCTTTAACATAACCTTCAAGTTGATCCCAAACTATATCACACGGACTCCATCACGTAGGCCACTCATTCGTCCGACAATAAACTTATACAGTACCTACTAGTCTAAAGTGGATTTTTAACACAGCTCTGAGCCTATAGAGTTCTTTGTAAACAATCAATGGGCCAATTATTGAAGAAATCATACTTTGTAAACTTTAACATCTCCAAGTTGGTCCAGCATCGATCAATACCTGCACCGTTTGTTTGCGAGAATTAATTCATTTTTTTGTAAACAAACAATAGGCATACATCAAATTCATTGAAGAAATACACTTTGTAAACACCATACACCACCCGATGGTTTGGAATCCTACCCAGCATCGCCACAGGTCCTTGCCCCCCCGGGTCCTTGCCCCCCCCCCCGGGTCGAGTTGTCGAGTACACAAGTATTCTATAAAATTACCGGTTATACTTTACCACGAAAATGCGCACGTGTAAATAAAGGCGCGTGTAGAGACAAATTCGGATTTGTTAATCATTTCACGCGCGCTTTGCGTTATTTTACGCGCATTTATGTACGCGGGCATAACGTTTTGCGTCTTTGTGATATCACTGGTGAAATTGTGAGAGTCTACGCACGCACACACGAGAATGGGTAGAGCGTGGCCATAGTCTTGCGCCGTGAAATTGAAAACTATTATATACCGCTTCTAATTTTATATAGTAAATTCACGTTTTAGATTGCCGGTATCCTTTGTTCCAAACGCAATTCATATTTTAAATTCAAATTTTAAAACAGGTTAAATTGTGTCACTGTTTTTAATACTTAGTTTTTATTCTTATCTTTCCAATGAAGGCAATTTTCATAAAATGTATACTGCATATTTTATGACGAATAAAGTTTTTCCATGTCTGCTATGTTTATATTTAAGCCAAAGTTAATATGTGAAATATTTCCATGCATGCCATGCTCAGCGGATCTACCGTGATTATTAACATTTTAAATATCACATTTTTGTAGGATTGCATCAAGTAGAGATCGCCAATGATACCACGAAGATACACTGTCACGCACGCGTACAGAAAGGCGCGAAGTACAGACAAATTCCCAATTCGTTAATCATTGCGCGCGTTTTGAGTCTCTTCACGCACCCTTCAATGAACAGTTTGTGCATCTGACGTAATATTAATATACTGTACATGTTATGCTTCGTTGATGGAACACATTTTTTCGTCGCCATGGGAGCTGGAGTACGAAATATTATACGAAAATATGATCCGAAATATTATTATAGTTATACAGTATATCCATTATTCCTAGGCTATATTGAATTATTGTTATTCGAATAGTCACTTTCATCTTTGTTTGTAAAATTTAATTCATGTCTCGTCTAATTTAAATCCATGTCCCGTCTAATTTTGTCCTCAAAAATATAAATAAAAAATTTAATGTAGTCGCCGCTCAGGAATAAAATTTAATTCTACTTTAATTGTTTTTTATGTAACTGTTATATGGCCATTAACAGGGTTTAGATTTGCGACGACGTAGAACGTGAACGATACTGTCGTCAAGCATGCCACTGGCTGAACTATGTGGATTGCGTTGTCGCTCTGTATCTAGGACGGTCGTCGGGTTGTTTTGCGTCATTGTCAGAACGCAGACCACTGAAGAAGAAAGTTAGGTTTAATATAGTACCATCTAACGTCAAAACTCCCTTCATATTAATTGTAGAAATAATTTTAAATATACAGTTTTTATGAATTTATAAAGATTTGGCTTTTTTATGCGTTTTATTTATCGTCAAGTTTCGTAAAATTTTATTTAGCGTGGTCGGTTGGTGGCAGAAATTGACAGGTTTAAGCCCCACCTTAATATTGGAATGGTAACAGCTACTCTCTTAATGTACATGAGTGAAACTTCATTCTTTTGGAGTCAATATTAAAGAGTGAGAGTGAACTGAGAGGGACTACTCCTAAAAGAGTGAATCATCAGCACTCCAGATCCACTCTTGTAGAGTGAATTGTATGCAAAAGAGTGAGTGGTTTCACTCCTATGTAGTGAATTTTCAGTCGATTGGAGTAAATTTCACTCTCTTTGGAGTGGCCCCTCGGCCGGGTCACTCCACAAAGAGTGGATTTTCACTCTCTTACTCTTAGTAAATTACAACAGGTTGGCTTAATAGTAATTGACGATCCATAAAAAATAAAGGGTTTTGTTTCGCCCTCCACCGCCCACTAATTCAAAATCCTGGATCCGACCTGACAATAATAGGGAGATTTTGCAACGTCACGAAATACGAAAACGAACGCGGGTACGTCATCATTCTTGTAACATTTACATTGAACACCTTAAATTTCTGTCACACAGTTGGTCAGTATTTCACAATCATCAACAATTTGTGAGTAGAAAATTTGATGTATTTTTGAACATATTTAGCAACTTTAAAAAATGGAAGTGTGACGTATCTTTTCCGTTATCGTATTTCGTAAATTTGCGAAAACTCACTACTATCGAGATATTGATTCGAACTTACGGTGTTGTTTATTAATGGAGTAGGCATATGTTCTATCAAATTTTCTCTGGTTCTATATTGAAATAATAATTTGCGTTAATTAAAATCTGCAATCTCGTTGAAACGCGACACGTTGTATACTGTAAAGTTTCACTGTCGTTCCAATTAAATGGGGATATTAATAAAGATCCGATTTCTAGGTTAAAACTGGCCTAATGGAAATGACAATAGTACTTCAAGCTACAAGTTAAATACTCCAAAGACTAGATTAAATAAATGAGAGAAGATTTAAGTAAACACTCAAAACGTAAGTTAGTGTGATAGTGAGAATAAATACATTAAAAAGTTAAAATTGGTCTAATTGAAATAACAAAAGGACTTTACGCCTTAGCACTTCAGAGTCGCAAATAAGGAGAATTTTGAGAACTTGATTAATTGCGTAATCGTACGGTATCATTATTCTCAGTCTCCTGAGAAAAATCGAACTAAACAAACGAAACGTTATATGGCGTCATAATTTAGTGAGAATAGTCTTGATGCCCTTATGATGACGACGACGATGATGATAATGATGATGATGATGATGATGATGATGGTGATAATGTTGGCGTTGTTGATGATAATGAGGATGATGATGATGCCGATGATGCTGGTGGTGGTGGGGTGATGATGATGATGATGATGATGATGACGACGACGATGATGATGATGACGACGATGACGATGATGTTGAAGATGATGACGATGAAGATGATAATGAAGATGATGACGATTATGATGATGATAATGGTGATGAAGGTGATGATGATGAAGATGATGATGATGATAATGATGACGATAATTATGATGATGATAACGACAATTATGATGATGATGATGACGATAGTTACGATGACGATGATGATGACGATAATTATGATGATAATAATGATGATAATGATGACGGTAATTATTATGCTGATGATGATGACGATAATTATGATGATGATGATGATAATGACGACGATGATGATAATGATGATGATGATAATGATGATGATGACGATGATGATGATGATGACGACGACGATAACAACATTCTTCTATGTTGTAGAACCCGCATCCAGGTACTTAACAATATACAGTATTGTTGTCATGCTTGCATTCACACTTGCGTATTCATGATGGGGAAGGGGGTTTCTTAACAGGTTTCTACTACAATTAAGCCACGGTACCTCTGTAAGGTGGCAAGTACCCGCCCGTTTAGATTAAATACAAACGAAAAGATAAGTATAAGTAGGTCTGGTGTGTATCCATTATTCTAGGAAGGGGGTACTCAAACCCGATGGAATTTTAACAAGCAAAAAAATTTCTTTCATTTTAGGGCTATTTGCAGAGGTATGTTGTTTTCATGCTTCTTTTCTCCTGCCATTTATACTTCCTTTTCTGAACGGGGTGCTCATTTCCTCTTAAGGGGTGTTCGATGGTTCAATCTTCTTATTTATATGCTATTTTTATTTTTTAACCTCCCAAGGAGGTGCTCAAGCACACATCCCTGAGAAGTACAGCGCACATCCCTGAGATACGCCACTGGGGTCTTTCAATAACAAAAACTGTCCATACTGTGTAATACCTACTGTAGGCCTATAATAATACGGTGGGTCAAGACTAAAAATCAAGCTTCATACGTACTCGATTATCGAAATTGTTCATTTTAAGTCGATTGCATTCGGGGAATTCAGAAACTACATACGCATTTTTGGCCAAATTTGACCACCCCACCCTTGTTGCTAGTATTTGTACTTTCAGCTTGACCACCCCTACCCCTGTACATACTCAAAGTTATTTTTTTCTCAATCAGTAAGACAGTTTTTTCGATTATAGTAGGCTTACACAATGATTAAAAACAACTATAACTAAAATTCAATACAATAATGTTCATTTTAGCCAGAGTTATTTGATCACGGAGAGGATGAAATAATATTTTCTCCATGGTTTTTAGCTTAACAACCAGAGGGAATTATAAAAATCAACCTACTGTTTAACAGCACCATGTCCAATACAGGTAAATCCAAGTTTAGTACGTCCGAATATTATCGTCTGCTTGAAGCAGATTATGACTAAAACGTCAACAACACTAAAGTAAATAGAACAGCAGGACTAGTTACCAACAAGTAGTCACCATTGCGCAGCCTTTTGTTAATGTAACATAGTTAAGAAGTATCGATTTATAATTGTAACTCGGATAAAAGTCTCTCCGCTTAAACAAAACGCATGCGCTGTCAACTGGTTGCTAGGCAGTGACTAATTGTATGTCAACTGGGTCTGCGTGTTTATGAGGCCCGAGAGATGATGTAGGCAAGAAGCCATTGAGGAGAAGATGTGATTGGTCCAGCTTACTTGATAGTGTCATAAAATATTAATATCAACGTCACAACTATTTAAATTATCTGAGATTCGGTTTTAAGTGTCAACTTAAATCACGTTCACAACAAACCAAATTTGTGTCAATAACACAGGTCTATATGGCATTTTTTGGTGCCAATGCGTGTCACCCATGCTGGACCACATTTTCTCCGATTTTGATTAGACAAGCAAAAAAAAAAAAACAAAACATAACATAACAACGTCATCTGCTCATTAATCAGCCTTTTCTGTCTAAATTACTACCGGTACACTGTTTTAGGGCCATTTTTGCCATTGTCTCATGCGTGAGAAAACTATTTGCTGGCCCGTAGCAAGGAGGTTCCTTGGGGTCGTACGAACCCCTTTATCAGCGAACCCCTTTGAAAAAGGAACCCCACCCTTGTAATAGCGAACCATTTTCCCTATTTTTGTATGTAGTCGGTATTACTGCACTCACACTTTTCTAAAATCATCATCCATATCAGTTATACTAATAAGACAAATACACACTATTAGAGTGCAGATAGGCTCCGACCCCCAAAGGGTCGTTTCCCCTTGAACCCAGCGGGACCCTTAGGCGAACCCCCACCCCTTAGGCGAACCTCCACCCCTAAGGAGTACCTGGTTAAGGGCCTGATTTGAATGACTGTCTATGCGTGAGAACTCTGAGAAAAAATAATTTATGCGCGAAACGTCCAAATAAGCTCACACGCGTGACACTCGCGCATGACTCGCGAGAGTTGGCAGGTATACAATATGATGCGTTATAGCAATGGTTTTTCTCTTTTCAGGCTTATGTAGAGGGACTTTCTTTTGACGAAACTTACGACAACTTTGTGGCTTTACTACAGACTATAAAATGCAGGGGCGGATCCAGGATCCACCGAAAAAAAGGGGTGGGGCGTACTTCACCAGTCCGAATGGGCGTGGTTGCCAAGTTTTTTCTGATAAGCAACAAAAAAAAAGATAAATTCCCCATTTGGTACCGTATTTTAACCGTATTTTGGATTTCTCTGGTAATTTTTTTTACCCGGCGCACCTAATATAAGGGGAGTTGGTGCAACTAAGTTTTGACGATAATAGGGGAGGGGCGCGCCGGTTGCGCCCACCTAAATCCGCCCCTGAAAATGGTCTAATAATGATTATGTATTTTAAAGGTTTTTTGTACTTTCATAGGCCAATATTTATATAGGCCCACACATTTTTAAATATTACATTTGTGTTTTCTTTTATAAAAGATATGCGAGCAGACAAATTCCATAATAAAATCTCAATCTGAGTACACCTGAACTCAAACCATGTACAGTACCTATCAAAACTACAGAAACCGAAGCAAACTTGAAAAAAAAACACACACACGTGATGTAGGTCTACATGAGGATTTTCGACGTATGTAATTTAATTAAAGTATTGAATTACATATTCCAAATCCAATAACAGTTTTTCATTTATGTGTTTTAAACCTCTGTGATATGGAACCACATGATAATGTTAACTAACCTAGGACATGAGATGGTTCGCAACAGAAATAGTTTAATTGTTGTAGTATTGAGTTACCAATGTAGGTTTATCGGAATGACTTTCTATTCGGTGTTTGACTGTTGTTTGTAAGCTATATCGTCAGTCTACACCACGAAGAGGGACACGCTGTACAGTACGCGCGCGTAAGAAAGCGCGTGAAGAGACGCAAAACGCGCTCGCAGTGATTAGAAAATAGGATAGATTCAGTCTGTGACTCTATCAATCAATTCACGGTTTCAACTGCGCATGTGCGTTACCAAGGTCAAGTAATAAAACGACGTGCGGCTCTTATTGAAAGGAATATAAATTGTCGCATGTCGTTCTTGACCTTAATCTGCACATGCGCAGTTAAAACCGTGAAATGGCTTATTACGGGCACTATTCTCTACGTGTGCGTAACATCCTGCAAATGCGGTGTTTTTCTAATTATCGATAAAAAAAATACCACAAATTTTACTGAGGCTTTATTTTGATCAGCTTTCATAACCTTCCCATTTTTAACCTTTACACTGCGTTCAAAATAGGGTTAATAAATTGAATTACGAGGCTAATGTACTATCCTAAATCAGATTCAATTGGGTTTATTCGACCCCCCAAAGCTCCCAGAAGTAACAAGTTAAGTAGATACTCAAACATCAATGCTATGATTGTTAGGTGTGAACTAAAGTCTATTTACATATACTTGAAGAAGAATAGACATCTTTAATGCATTGTATCTTACCAGGAACCAAGTAAAGTCCGTGATATAACTATTGTATAAGCCGTTTAGTCCCTTTATATAGGTTAACGGTTAACTGGTAGTATCGCCGGGTGCTAAATAACAAATGGGGGCAACGACTCCAAGTTGGACTTACGAGTATCAAATTTCTTTACAAAGTGGTATCAAATTAGAGTAAAGACGAATTCCTATCACTGATTTCTATTATATAATATGAAACTGACGAGAATACCATAATCAATTGTATATTTTTAAATGCATAATTATATATTTTTTTAAATTAAACCTATAGGTATATAATGTAATGTATTTTTAATTAATTTGTAAATAGACTTTGTAAATTGTATATTTATTGTATATATTTAAAAATTAAATAGCTTAATTTGTATTTTTATATTTTTTTTTTTGCTAACCTATTTTTTATACAAATTTGAAACAATTGTACATAATATTATAAGAATATACAATTGTTATTAGTTTGATAGGCCTTTTTTATTACTTTACTTAAGCATATTTTCTTCTTGTTTAATTAATATTGATGTTGTAAGCTCTTCCTTTCAATCTTGAGTTGTTTTTTGAGCATTTATATACCAGAATAAATTTTAAAAAAATAAAATCATTGATTCCTTTCCCGGTTACAGACTGCAGTACACATAGTCATACTATCATAGGCCTATTAAAAATACTTCACCAACACAAAGTAAATGGAAACACACAAACACCAGATCCCTACGGGGACCAGTTCCTTGCAATTTTTTTAGGGGAAAGGTTAATTTTGTTGATTTTTGGAAATCCCTTTGTAAGGTTTCTTTTTGTAATGTTGGGAATATTCATTTAGACTCTATTGTATTACAGTACTTGTCAGTTTGGCTGATGAAAAACAGAACACGATGTCGTTAACATGGAGAAACAGATTGTAACCCTTTGTTAACGTAGTTGTCATCAGTCTAGATATTTACCACAGGGAATGAATGTGTCACGTGAATGAAAAGTATATTTTGATATTTACTATTAAAAAGAAAACACGACAACATGATAGAGCACCGCAAACTTTCTTACATTATAGAGTATAAAATTATAGCCTATACTCTTTAACTACTGGTCATAGAAAGCGACAGATACGATCAGCAGTCGCCCACAACAATTACCGGTAACTAAAAGGCCTAATACTAAAATAGGACTAATACAAGGCGTGTTGGAATTATTGTGGGGGAACAACTTAGAATTTTCAATTTCTATATTATCGAAAATAGCGCTCTTTTAAAGTAAAAATACTTTTTAAAGTGTCATAATTTAATGAAATTAGGCTGGCCAATAATGCGCGGTTCACGACATCAATATAACTGCACAATATTCATATAGCGACTGTACCTGTCTTACCGGTTGCGCTTCCCCTGCCCTATGATATTTCATGATCTGATTTCGTTTCAAATGCAGCAATTTCTCAATTTTATCAGTGGTTGGTCCGTACGGCGGTACAATCTGACCAGTCAGTTTATTTATATTTCTTGCTTGCTGCTAAAAATTGCGTTTGTAGCGATTAGAGGTGTGCGGCCTGTTGCCACAAAAATGATGGAAAATGGAAATACATTATGTGTGCATCCCCATTAGAAAGTTTTGTCAAGTTATCACTTGATTACTTGTACAGTTTATTTCTTTCCTTTATAAACATTTAATGTGATAAGCCAGTGAGGTGGTTAAGTCAAAATTACCATGCATTTTTTTGAAAATGTAGGATAAAATTGATCAAACATTTTAATGGGAACGTACATATAAAGTAATTGCTTACAACATTGTTATGAACAGTATTTTAGAAATTAGAGTAGTGAGTACTTTAAGAATATTTACCCCAAATTTTGCAAAGCTATGCTAAAAAGTAACTAAACACCATCATCAAAATGTTGATAACTCCTAGTATTTCCTCATTTCAGTTTATAAATGCATTTCAATGTTAAAACATCTATTCTAAGTTCTTAACCTCGTAATAATTATATTATTAATAATCAACTTTATTTAAACTCTAAAATTAAAAGCACAGTATATACAGTACAGATAAAACTTGTTCGATTAAAATATGAAATCGTTCTTTCACAAGATCGTCGCTTTAATATGAGCAAGTTAATTTTTAAACTTAATATTGATGATTTTTTTCTTAAACCAACTACAGAGCTGCAATTTACATTTAAGAATTATAATATGAAATTGACGAAAGATAATTAAAATATGGACCATGCTCCCTCTATAATTAATCTACTACTGACGTCAGTGTCTTTAATTAATAAAGGCTACCATTGCAAGTTACAGTAGAAGGAACCGAGTACGTTAATCTTCACTTACTGCCGTGAACTTCGCCAATAATACTTGCACATTCCAAAGAGATTCAACAAAGCAGTTAAATTATTAGAAACAATGTGTTTGAAAATTTTCTCAAACGGAACGGTAAACACGTTAGCTGGAGAGAGGACCAAATAGACCCGGTCACAATAAAAGGAATTATAACAGGTTGAGTATTTGGAATCGTTTAAAACAACTTCTTCAGTGATATATGCTGACTTATATGAAAAATTAATTTTTCTTCCAAAGATGTCAAATAGAATTAGCCTAATGATGTGACTGAATGATTCATAAGCCTAACCAAAGGTAATTGTTGTACGGTTCAGTGCGAAATATTTAAAACAAGGAATTGTTGCAAGTTATACAAGGTACTGGTGAATATGTAAACTAATTCGCTTAACCAATGTTCAAAAATTAGCCAACAATGTTAAACAATGTAATATAACTGTAAACGCGGCGGGTGCGTTAGCTGGAGACAACACACAAGGTATTTTAGAAAGATACATAGTATTTGGAATTAATTAATTAATTAATTAATTAATTAATTAATTAATTAATTAATTAATTAATTAATTAATTAATTAATTATCCGTCCTAAGATATCAAATAACTTACTGTAGCTCATTTGTACTAGATAAGGGAACAAAAGGAGTCCTTAAAAAAACGTTAAATGTAGTACGGTAACTGGAGATGGAACAATACAAAGAATTGTATCACAAGCTCTAGTGTATGGATTCGGTTATGACAATCTACAATATACAATGTGTAAAGAAATGATTCTCCTTCCAAAACGGTCTAGAAAATGCTTAAATTCTACTAGAAGGCCTACTAAACAATGTGGTAACTAATATACGGCACGGTAAACGTGGTAGACGGCACAATGCATTCGGTTACCAAAGAAACCGCGATACCCGAACGCGACCCGAATCAAGAATTTCTAGTTTGGGAACAATGTCTGCTTGCAGTTTTTGTTACCTGTACAATTATCCTCACAGTTATTAGTAACATTGTAAACATGGCGATCATCAAGAATGACGCTCAAATTAAGAGTGTCACTAGAATTTTCCTGATGTCACTAACGGTGGCAGATCTCTGTATTGGTGCCATCTGCGAACCATTTGGTCTTGCATCTGTCATCGCCAAAGGCTGGCCTGTTTGTGACCTTATGTGCACGGTAATCGGGTGTTTAGTTAACACCTTGTGTGCCATGTCTATAACATCATTGCTTCTGATCAGCATTGATCGCTACATCGCGATCACAAGACCTCTTCGATATCACAAGATCTTAACATCCAGACGAGCTAAACAAATGACGGTCGTCTGCTGGTTGTTTTGTCTATTCTACATGATTGGATGTTCTGCCGTCTGGGGACCTTACGTCGATTATCAAGAGGCTGCTTTTGGTTGCACAATAAACTGGAACGCATACTACGACAAAACACCGATTCTAATTTCATGTCTGATATTTGTCGTCTGCCCTTCCACCATAATCTTCATAATGTACACCCGCTTATTCTGGATAGCATATCGGCATTCAATAAGAATGGCCAGAGTTGGTATCCACGACGAGCCAGCAAACGGAGAACATGCATTTCGAAAGAATCTCATTTCTCTAAAAGACAGCAAAGCACTGCGGACGTTTGTCTATGTCTGGATGGCATTCAATTTTGCATGGATTCCTTATGTAGTCTACAATTTTTACATGATTATTGACGAGGAACATACAGCACCTATCTTAGAGTTTAGCTCTACGTGGTTAGCGTTGTCAAATAGTTGGTGGAACGTGATCATTTATTCTGTAACGAATTCTAGTTTTCGCCACACCGCTGCTGGCATCTTCTGTCGATGTCGTCACAGGCTGCCCAATAATGCGCGGTACACGTTTCGGAGAGGGCATCGGACCTCATCAGCTCCACCGAGCTCAATACAACATGTTTCAGACAACGTAATTTTATGACCAACAAGATAGTCGAGACGCAACAGATTGGTTAGGAAGCCTACGGTACACTACTAATCATAGTACGTATGCTCTTTACAGGATACAGTATCTCTCTCTGACAACTGAACTAGCCCGGAAGTAAACATGTTTTTAAGTCTTCTGGTTATCGTTCCGAAATACTGCTGCGACGTTTGTTCGTTCCATATACACTCTTTAGTATTGCATAGCTTTGCACTGTAAAATTTCAGACTCCCCCATCTGGAGTGAAATCCGTGCAAATGTGATTGATAGATTTTACGTTGAATACAAAATATAAATTACATGAAAAAGAAAACTTTTGCACTGTACCATTTCAGACTCCATCTGGATTGAAATCCGTGCAAATGTGATTGAGAGACTGTAAGTTGAGTACAAAAATAAACAATGTTAATGTTAATGTTGTCATATTTATATAGCGCTTAAACAATCGTCGATTGTCTCAAAGCGCTTAAAAGTAGGA
>JAOTQE010099066.1:0-14051 GCA_025631205.1 Nesometra sesokonis
AATGTCAAAAATAGTGAGAGTGAGATTGACTGGAAAATAGTGAGACTTCTGCCAAAATAGTGAGACTTGGGAGCTCTGTTAATAACGCATCAGTGTTCTGACTCAGGAAATTGGCTTGGACATAGAAATATATATGAAGTCATGCCATGGGCGTCGCTTTGTGTGGGACAGGGGACACTTCCTCCAATTATAAATTTGGGGGGGGGGGGCATGATATCAATTGTCTCCCCACCCCACTTTTAGTAAATGTATGAACAAATGTAAAAATTGAAAAAATGCAGTAAGTTTTCCATATTTTTATCAATATAAATATTGTATATTGACTCTAAAAATAGAAAAATAGACATACAAACGGAGAAAAAAGGTTTTTTTTATTTTTTTTTTATTTCTTCTTTTTTCTTGCTTGTCAAAACCAAACCGGAAACCACGCCCATCAGGACCCTCGTTGGCGCCACCACTGCAACTCCTTATATTTGAATCATGTCAATAGGTTATTGCTACTGGACTCACTCTCATATGTTGATACACTGTACCTTAGTATAAGCTCACTAGACTTGAACCTAGAATCACAGTCAGTGTGTGATGTGAACATAGCCCAATACCCTTGAACATTGAATGCCAGTCAGTGTGTATACTCGGTTGGTATGAGCCCACTAGCTTGAACATGAAATCCCAGTCAGTGTGTGATGTTGACATATACCCTAGTATAAGCCCACTAACCTTGAACATGAAATCACTGTCAGTATGTGGACATAGAGCCTAGTATAAGCCTACTACCCTTGAACATGGAATCAATGTCAGTATATGATGTGGAAACCCTATATTAACCCACTAAACTTGAACATGGTATCAATGTCAGTACAAATATGATGTGGAAACCCTATATTAACCCACTAAACTTGAACATGGAATCCTAGTCAGTGTGTGATGTTGGCATAGGCCACTAACCTTGAACATTGAATGCCAGTCAGTGTGTGATGTTGACACATACCCTAGTGTAAGCCCACTAGACTTTCCAGTAAGATTTTTTGTGGGCTTATACCCAGGTATTGAAATGTCTAGAGTAACTCATTTCATTAAAAAAATAAACTAAATTCTTAGGTGGGCTTATAATTGAGTATTCAACATAATACACACTCTAAGGCTGTGAACTCACTGCATCGTGCGGCGGTTGCATGACAGTCGTACGAATGAACCGTCACTCTCATCGTGCGGCGGTTGCATGACAGTCGTACGAGTGAACCTTCACTCTCTGTGTGTGTGGTTTCCAGATGCAATGATAGTCTTCTACTCACCAGCCAACTGTTTTTTGAAATGATTTTTCTGTTAAATCACTAAAAAAAACCGTCGGTCGACGAGTACAAAACCGTCATCATGTCTTGAAACCACACAAACAGGGAGCGACGGTTTAGTCATATGACTGTCGTATGACCGTTGCACAATTCGGTGAGTATCCAGCTTAAGGACCATAGAATCACTTGCCTCATCAACCTGAGCCTTAAATGAGTGAGACGTGAAAGCACTGACTGACTGGTATGGCAATAGAGTCCTGGCGACATTGAGAAAGGAGCATTTTAGAATATGGATACTTGAAAGTAACATTCAATTAAAAGAGTTTTTCTTTTTTTTTTTTTTTTGTAACTAGGAGGCATCACTATTAGTTCAGGATAAAACATAACACCCCAGCCTCATAAATTACAGAATTACAAATTAGAAATTAAAAATTTAGAATAAGTCACCTCTAGATGCTCAGAAATAAATTAAAGTACTTTTCTCTCAGAGTGCCACCATTTGATACAATTACTGTTAAAGACATAAATTCTATCATCTATTCAACGGTATGTGAATGTCGCCAAAGCTATTAAATAAAACAAAACAATTAATGGAAAAAAAATCTTGAGTCAGTACAGTGACTGCCATGTATACCTTCCATACTGGTTCCACTGCCTCTTATATGAAGGCAACTGAAATTTGTTTTAGGAGACCAAATTTTTAAAAAAGGAAATAATCAAGAATTCTCCACTAAAACAGTCCTGTAAAGTTTAATTGAGTTGAAAACAATTGTTTTATACAAATTTTAACCCTTTGAACCCCAGCTCCCCAAACCTATTTCATTATGTTCCCCCTTTCACAAATTGTGGTCTTCTCCTGTGCACCTATTCATGTTTAATATAGCATGATAATATACTGTAGGAGGTACAGTGTAGCTGTATTAGTAAAATGATAAATTGTTTATGAATCATATCCTTGTCCTTGTTTTAAGAATGATTAAATGCTGGTAGCATTTAGTTTGTACTGTAAAAAATATTAACTATGACAGCATAGATGAGAATAACCCACAAAAGTCTAAAGTACTGTAGACTATAATATTTTCAGCCAGAAGTGAGCAAGTTGTTTACACTGTAGGCAACAAACCTGATCGATCATGCAAGAAAAAAATGTGCCACCAACAATGACAGGCTTATCTCCTGATTTCTGCATCGCAGTTTGTATTGTTGTAATCAAAAGGAAAAAACAAATTAAAAAACTATTTACTCAAAGGCCTATCATATAACTCATTATTGACTGCCTATCACATTTAACTAATTATTGACTGCCTATTACATATAACTAATTATTGACTGCCTATCACATATAACAAATTATTGACTGCCTATCACATGACTAATTATTGACTGCCTATCACATATAACTAATTATTGACTGCCTATCACATATTGAATGCGTTTGAGGGAGATACTGAAAAATGTTGTAGCTGTAACATTTGCCACAGTGAGCACAATATTTTTTTATATCTCCAAAAATAGGCATGCAATATTATAATTACAGTAGAACCTATATTTTACGTACGGTAAGGGACCAGAGGTCCATGGGATCCGTAAAATCCAGGTTGTGTAAGATACAGGTCGCTAGCCTAGGCTAGGCCTCCTAAGAGGCTAGGTATTGTTTTGCCTGCTGCAGAACAGAGCATGGAGCTAGGCCTAGTAGAGGAGGCCTAGGCTAGCACCAAAATTGGCCTGAGATTTTGCGCTATTATCAGGGCGATGGTGTCTTTGATAGACGACAAAGCAGATTGAACGACATAAAGTCTACTGCGCCATCTTCATCATTAGCCATGCCTTTCCACCATAAGGCAGTAGGTGTCACTGTAACGCTAAGGAATTGATGTTATATTCCATGGTATAAATGGACATACAGGAGGGATACAGGAGGGACATTTGTTCGAAATGATCAAATGTCGGATTTGATCATGGACACAATGGGCGATGTTTAAGCCTATGGTCTAAATCGTGATGCAAGGCTCCATCAACGCCATCGTCCTCCTTGCATAGAACGAGGCGCCGCGTGTGTTCAAATTTAGTGGACAGAGACACAACGCAACCTCTGAACGCGTGAAAGGAATTGCCTGCAGAACAGACATCTGTGAAAACAGAAAATTGGTTAAGGGTTTCACGCCCCAGCCCCAGCAACCCACTCCGTTACGTCAGGCAGCGGAGTACTTGCGGGGATGCCTAGTTCATCCTGGAAGACTTTGCCGATAGGTACCCATTAAAAATCTCCCAGGCGCCTCCCACCTATAGGTACGGCATAAGGGAGGTATTTTACGGTCACAACCTTATTGTGACCAACCCCCAAAGACACTTGGAGGGCCTGTGACACCGATTCTCTACAACTCACTGCACACCGCTGTACAGTTCGTGGTTGCAGCTCCACACCACGGCGTACCATGGTTCGGATGAATGTGGAGGACCAATTTTAGTTTGACCCAGCCTGCATGTGCATGCTGGTATCGTAATCTCTCCCACCACGGAAAGGTATTGGCCGAGGGAGACCTAATTTTTCTACTACTGTACTTACTAACAATGTTTATTTGTATTATGTTTTAATAAATTTCACAATAGAAATTGACAGTAAAATGATTTTAAAATAATAAACTGGTCTTCGAATCCATCGCGATAAACAATAACATGGCCTAGTGGGGTTTTTTTTGGCCAGAGTGAGTCCTCTATAGCTTGATTTATTTTATTCATTGTTTATGTGGTAAGGCTAGGGAAAAATTGATTTTTTGATCGTTATAAAATGACTTTAAATGACTTGAATTCATTAATTAATACACACTATTTTTTGTTTGGTTATTTGAATGTTTAGAATGAAATAAAATTTTTGATACGAATATCAGTTTTCCCCAAAAAATTATTTTTGTCAAAACACTTTGTGATGATAAAAATTGCTTTAAAACGATGACGTCAACAATCATTTTATGTGTACGTAAAATCCAGGGAACGTAAAATCAGGGTACGTAAAATGTAGGTGTCACTGTATTATTCAAATACTGTAGCTTACTCGTAAAGTACTGATTTTCCGGGCTTGGCCTAGGCTGATTTATCCTGCATTAGTAGGGCGTTCACACTTGTGAAAAAAAAATTGAAATTTGAAAATCGATTTTTGAATCGCAATCGGAAAATCAATTTTTTTATGTATGTGTGAACAGAAAAATATCAAGAACTTTCGCGATCATGATTGTGACCCAATTCGTAGCTTTCTTCTTGTGATTTTTCAGAATTAATTGCAATAATTGGTCAAGCTCTGTGTGAATGCGCATGATATGTTCCATGTGTATGAATGTTAGCAAAAATAAAACCAATTTTTGAATCGCGATCCTTGGCAAAAATTGATTTTCAACTTTCCTTTTAATCGTGAGTGTGAATGTCCTACTTTTAGTAACTTTTTAGTGTAATAGTACTTTTGAATGCAAGACAAGTGTCAAGCAGTCACTTTTACACATTTTAGATTAAGTTGCCACAGACATGGACTATTTGAATTGTTTGTGGGCTAGTGAAATGTAAAGGTAACTTGCCCAGTGGTCTAGTCAAAACAAAAACAAAAATCAAGGCCTGAACAAGTGTTGTATAAAAAGCTATAATAATTGATAACAAATTGTTATGCAATTCCTTCCTTCCCTTAGTATAGCATTCTTCTGTACAGTATCTTGTCCCAACTCCCAGGTGTTTATGGCTTAGCCTGTACAGACATTATACATTATTATTTCTACTTGGAGTAGGTTCAAGACAAGTTAATAATGTCTGGTCTTTGTGTACTGTAGTAGATAGGATTATAACAACAGTTTAGGATTTTATTGAATTTGTATACTACTATAAATAAAAATACAAATTAGTTGATTTTGTAAACAACTTTCATATTTTGATGGTGTAATATTCACATTGAACATAGAAGTTGAAATAGTTACTCACAATTTTGTGCCATTAAATGGTGATATTTGTGGGAGCAGCTGGCGCAGCGGTTGCGGTTCAGAATCCCAATCGAGAGGTTTTTTGTTCAAAACTTACTCACGCCAGTTGCTTGTGCACCTGAGCAACACACTTTACTCACATTGCTTCAGTCTACCTGGCTGTACGATGGGTACCGGCAAATTGATGGGAAGTAACCTGCGATAGACTAGCGTCCCATCTAGGGAGAGTATCATACTGTCTTGTGCTTCACGCTACTGTAACTGGAAATAAACTCCAGCCCATAAGTCTTTAGGCTTGGAAAATTAAATGAAATTGCTGATAAAAACGGAAATAATGTTCCGGCCAAAAAAAAAAAAAAAATTGTGTTGGCCACATCCAACCGACCGAGAATATGAAATTGATCGAATATTTTTTCGTCGGCCTACAAGAAACAGTTTTTATTCTGCCAGTTCACTAGGTATTCATCAGTTTAGCCTTTTTGCATTTTTCTGGACGGTAGCGTGAAATGCGACAAAAATCGTTTTCCTTTCCAAAATAGGTGAATTTTTAAATGAAATGAAGATTTAGAAGGTGCAGTTGTTCTTACAGTGGAACCTCAATTATACATACTCTATGGGGCCAGATGTAAATCCGGAGGTTTGTTAAACTGAGTTTGGTCTTTTAAGTTTGTTCATACAATACTTATTTCCTCATTATTTATTTATTGGAGTCACCATACTCTACCAATTTCTCTAGGTGGGCCAAATGAAATCCACTTCGTCTAGAAAACACCATCCGCCAGACAAAAATGACCTTCGAAACTGGGTGCAGCCATTTTGAAAACAATTTGATCAGTGGGGAATATGGAACGAATAATGTGACATAAATACAGATGTTTTAATTGAGGGCAGTATACTTCCAAAACAATTTTTAAGGGTTATTATTCATGGCATTGAGAGGCACCCTACCCATAAACATAGGGTTTTTATGACATCGGAGAGAGAGGCAAATTTATGAAACATGATAGGCTCATTGGACATTTAGCCTCTGATGGTTAGTGTCCCAAAATTATGTATTTTAAACACATACTTCATATTTATTTTCGGAAACCTTTTTGAGCCGCTCCATGATTTAATTCCTTTCTTTCCAATCTTTTACTTCGTTTTTATTAAATTATATTATTTTAATGAATAACACTTTTAAACCTAGTCTTAATCATACAAAAATATGTGTAAGTTGTCTTTAAATAATATTTTCAAATCTTCTCTAACGGTTTCAAACCGAAGTTAGACTCCTCTAGGTTACCTCTACAGCCATGTTTATAGTCTCTCTTCACATAGGCTTCTATGAATGGTGTCTTGTTCAAGGCAAGAAATCCTGTTTTCCACACCCACTTGGTTTTTGAACCAATTGGGAAGCGAATTTTGAGTTAAGAAAATCTCAGAAAATCTATATGAAGAACACTTTACTGCATAAAAATTTACCTAAAAGTATAGTAATGATACAAGTTCTATTGTCCTCATAATTGAGTAAAACTAGATTTTCCAAAAATCGGACTTCATCAGACCAGGGACTTGTTAATTAGAACAACTCCCTGATCAGACCTATTTTGGTGATTATCTCAGTTTGGTTTCACCTACACTACGATGCGACTCATTTTTTTGGTTAGACCTCACAAATATGCTGATAACGTCATGGTTGAACAAGGCTTATGGCCATGAGCAAACACGTTTTACTGTTGTTATAAAGTACAAAACACTTTAAAAATCCTTCCTGACACTATTGTACCAGGAACTTATATTATTACTGAATAAACAGTTCTGTGTGTTGTAGTTGTTTAAAAACATTTTTAAATTTACAACTTCATCAATCAACCATAGAGTCCCTAGTGTGTGGTTTGCTTTTTAGGTGTTGAATTCTGGAGTTGGAAATCCTGCAGGTTATTCCTGGGCATTATGCTATCCCACAATTTAATTTAGAATACACCTAAATAGCAATCTTGTATAAATCTGGTTTTGTGGGTATGTTTAGAGGGTGCATTTTTCCTATACATCACTGTGTTCAAGAAGCTCAAAACGTACAACTTTAAAGTTTATTTATTTGTTCTTCATTGGTAACTCATTCCGAACCGTTGGGATACATTCTTAAATCATTTTTACACTAGCTATGCTTAAGTTTTATTTAAATTGGAATTAATTATTAACCTGCTTTTACCTCGCAGTATAGTCCTTTGGCTGATATTATAAATGGTTTTAGGCCTCCACCATGCAAACAGTGCTATCCACTAGAGCACATCCAGCCTAGCTCTCCTGAGTGGATCAGGAGAATTCCAACTTTTGGCCAGCTTAAATTATGTTTATTTCCTTTTAGATGTAAATTAAGCATGAGATCAACAGTGTCCTACAGGTACGGTACAGTAGATGTTTACTAAAAATTCTTTAAAAAATGATCAAACTGTACTTGCTGAATTCAATGTATTTCAACCGAATTTCTGGGTAACATTCGCACTCGCCCTATGTTATAAGATAAGACTTCACGGTGTGTTTTGTGAGGTTCTACGAAAATATCACCCGTAGTGAGTAAAGCCTCACTATACTCTAAGTTTTAGTGTGATGATAGCGATGGATTGCTGAAAGTATGAACAAACTTTATTATTAAAACAAACAAATAATAACAAATAACCAAACAAAGAAAAAACTCATTTAGTATCAAGCCTACTATATTTTTTGTCACTTAAGAGAGGGCAGTAGACACAAAATCATATATATTAGAATCCAGAATTCATGTGGTAAGGCGGACCAGTGCCAAACCTCAGGAGGACCTAGATATGGTTGGTTTTGATTGTTTGAAATTTGAAGTAAACTCGGCCAAATAATTTTTGAGATATGGATGCAGACAGACACACACACACAGACAGACAGACAGATGCAGCTCATTGCAATACCCTCTCCCCACTTCAGGTGTGCGAAGGTAACAACATATATGAGGCTCTAAGGTCTGCCTAAAAACAATTACATTTGTTTATCTCATCATTTTTGCTTATAAATATATTTTCAAATTGAAATGCGTGGTTCTGTCGCGCGTTTGAGGTAGTGTTGTTTGTTGGTTGCACTTAACTTCTCCTCAATCTGACACCCAGCTTCATCGAGATGAAATCCTAGGCACTTATCTTGTCTGCGACAAAGTATCGCACATCTCATGTACGCAACATCCATGGCGATTCCGAACTCGGATCTAGTGAGGTGCACATCACAAGGCTCAACAATTTGAAAATAATAGTCTGTGTAGCCTGAAATAAAATCAGATTGATTAATGCTTTTAAAGGAGAACTCCGTGATTAAAATTTCTATGACTGCAAGTTTACATTGGAACAGGTATTTTTAATTTAATGTGATTTGTGTTGTTTTCAAACACACATTAACCCTTTCAAAATCTGTAATTTTCCTATTCATTAGCTTAGTATGACCTACCTTTTTTCTTAATAATATGTTTTTTTAACATAGAATTTCAAAGGAATTTTGTTTTATGCAGTTTTTGTCACTTCCATGGAACCATTGACGATATCAGGTACATCTTAGCATGGTAATTGATAATAATTTCAACTGGGATGAAGGCCTTATGTATAAAGAACTTTCTCATTTGTACATTAGTTTCAGTGTTTAACCTGTAGCAAAAGAACCTTAATATGGCAGGGTTAAAATTTTGTCGAGAATCCATCCTGCAAGGTTAATCATCTTTGATACTACGGTCATTTTCATAGCAGAATTCTTTCAGTACATGTACAAACGTGCATTTTTCTGATGGGCGCTACCATTTTGTTTATGTATTTTATCACTGTTGATCATGTTGATGAAGCTCATTCAACGCGTTATAGTTCTTCTAACCAATGATGTGGATATTCTGAGAACTACTGATGGCTTTATAAATAATATAAAGACTCAGACACAAATAATTTCAACAATACATTTTTGTGAAAATGTAATAATAGAATTTCTGTCAATTTTAATGAAATTTTACTACCGATATGGATGTTTTGGTTCCTTAAATACAAATGACAGTCCACCAAAATTAAACTGTGATGCTAGACCAGTATAAATATAAAAATTTAGTGAAGTTTTATATAATTCTCACAGTAATTACTAGCTGTAGAGAAACAAATTATTTAGAAGGCCCATATTATTCGCTCTAATAGCCTTTTCAACAAAAAATGATCAGACCTCATGTTTTTTATCTTCTTTTTAATCAAAATGGTTTAAATTGTCCATTTTTTAATCCAAATTTTTAAAGCCCATAAAAATTGTTGCAAAATTTACAGTTTTGTTAAATTTTCATAGTCAATTTGGCAAAAGAGGTCATTTTTATCTTAGTCAAATGAGAATTCCAGTAGCCATTAGCGACTTGCAGAACAGTTAAAATGAGCATAGCTTTGATGCATTATTTGACTATATCATCTCAGCAAACAGTTTGGTTTAACCCTTTGCTGTCTGACACACTACCCTCACACTTGCCTGAAGGTATTTATCCAATACTTAAAAGGTGGTAAAACGCATGAGTTTATGCATAAAATTTTTAAAAATATCCAGAAAGTGATAGGAAATCAATTTTTCTTCCAAATTATGAAGGAAAAAAATTTGACCTTTGACCTCGTTTTAAGGTCACATGACAAATTGCCGCCAAGAAGTCACACAAAAATGGACCTAGGCCGATTACTTACTGTACAGATCAAATTTAACATTTTTTTAAAAATTTTGTTCACTAATGTTAGCTTGTCATAGAATAAAAAAGTCACCATAACACTATGTGGGGCAAATAAAATCCACTTCATCCAGAAAACACCGTCCGCCAGACAAAAACAACCTTCGAAACTGGGCGCATTCATTTTGAAAACTATTATGATCGATGGGGAATATCAAACGAATAATGTGACATCAATACAGAAGTTTTAATTGAGGGCAGCATACCTCAAAAAGGATTTTTTAAGCATTATTATTTATGGCTTTAGAGAGATGCCCTACTCAAAAACATACGTTTTTTATGGCATCGTAAATACGCCCTACGACTTAAAAGGGTTAAAATTGTCTCAAATTTTTTGGAAATCAACTTTTACAGTACTTTACTAGCTACCAAGAAACAATAGAAATCAGTTTTCTAGATGGTGTATGTAATCCTCTCCTATCTCTCAAACTACTACTATCTCAACAGATTATCTATTTAGTATTGCTGACTACCTTCCATCCATCCATCCATCTATCTGTCCGTCAGTCCAAGTTTCTGCTTACCTGCTTGTCTGTCTACAGTATCTGTCTATACTTACGTTCACAAATGAATCCATATACTGTATAATTGAGATAAGAACCGTCTGACAAATAATGCTTAAAACCATCAGCAGGAATGTCATACAACTTTGCATTATTACTATGGATTCTAGCTCCACAATGAAATCCAATTGGGATATCTGGTTGTCCAGCTCCCCATGGAATAGTAGCATCAAATATCTCTCCCGATTCCCATTTCCAGTTGGCATCCACATCTCTGTTCAATCCAGCTTGAAGTGATAATCCAATATCATAAATACCAACAGGGTAGTTGGTCTTTACATAGTTGACAACAGCAGATACTTCATCGGCAGTAGTAAGGATAGCAAGGTGTCCTCCAGTGGAATCACAGACACCCCTTGCTTCCAGCCAGTCTATATTTTGAGTATTAATTGTATAAATTGTTGACTTATAATGTAATTCAGTATAACCTGGAAGATGGATGGAGATATACATGGTTTTTATTTTTCAGACACAGAAAGCATATCTATGATTAGCTGTAAATTCTTGTTTGTTGGTTTGTCAATCTCTAATATATGTGACAGAGCCAAGCGAAGGAGGCATACTGTATGTTGAACGTTATATACAGTGGCAGATTTAAGGGGATATAACCAATATTGTCCCATTTTTTTTTTCATTTTAATGAGAATAAACTAATACATATAGATGCACAATTTTTGCTTTTCAAAACCAAAACCAGGATTTAAGCCCCCCCCCCCCCTAAATTTCAGTCGTAGATCTGCCTCAGACATATATTATTTAATAAAGTTACACAATATTACCTTTAACATGCAAAAAAAGAAATCAATTTCGTATGATGTTTCTTTGCAAAGTTATAAAGAATTAAAATTGGAACATTTAAAATGTCATAGTTAAAAAAAACGATACTTTAAGTTTTAAATTGCATTTTTTGAACATTTATAGGTTCACACGTGACATATTATCTGAAAATTGTCAAATAGTATGAAAGTTTGATTTTGAAAAAAACATATGCTAACATTCACAATTAAAAAAATGGGAGCTTTTTGGTGCAAAAACCGGCGATGTTGCACGCAAGTTGGGGGAAAGGGTCAGGGCTTGGGATGTGGTGTCCACCTGCCATAAATGACCTTCCAGGAGGCGAAAATCTTGTCCCCCGCTGACATCATGCATCTTGTTTACGGTGCCTAGTCTAAAATAACCAAGCATCTTATTTTGACTAACAGTTGCTAACAGTCATTGCTCTCAAACTCCACATTCAGAGGCAGTCAACCCACAAATGTAAGATGGGTTTACACAGTACAATATTTATTGCAAAAAAATCACACGTACTGTAATAAGAAACTTGCAATTTTATTTTAAAAAGAATATAAACCAGGAGAAAGAAAATTGGTCGGGACCAAGGTTGACAGAACAGGAGTCTCCCCTCCAAAATGAGAGTGTTGGCATGTATGAAAAAAATGACCTTTTTTTGTGATTTTATTGTTGAAAACTAGCTTTGCGACTTTCCCGTATGCCTCCTTTGGCTTTGCTGTACCGTATATGGTTAAATCCATTTCAACTTTTTAAGTCTTTGTTGTTTGTATTCTAGTGCCGTATGTGTGTCACATTAACTAAAAGTTAAAACAGAAATCTTGATATAAACATGCATGTAAATTGCATACTTATTTCACCCTCACTTCAGTATTGTGGTATACAGAACTTTTGAAAAAAGGGTGATAAACGTTTGTTGAAAACGGAGTCTAATTGTATGTACAAAAGAATTTCATGAGTGTCAATTTAAAACTGTTGGAGCTGGATGCTTTTAAAGTTTTGGTCGTAATAATACCAACAACAACAGCAACAACATGTGTGAGGTTTTCAGGCAGAGACCTAAATAAGTTGATATCAGACATAGATTACTACAGACGTAAAACAATGAACTTACCAAATTCAGCGTGAAATTGATTGAAAAAGATACTTAACAAGAACACTGTATAAAACATAGTAAATTGTACAATACCTTTCATTATGATGTCAAGGCACTCACAGTAAGGTATATAAAATGATAATTTTGAGGTTTTTAGAATGAAAAATATTGTGTGTTTTGTAACCAATCAAAACTCAAGAATGATTTGGTTTGCATAGATAATTATTAATCTGAAACTGTTTTTTAAATAATCAATATTGCATACAATATTTCAATTGATTAATCTGCAATGGAACATTAAGACATTCAGTTTCTTAGACTTATTTGATTTAACGTAATTGTTATGTATTGTCTTTTGATGGATGGAAGATTGTTCGTGAAATTCATTTGGAAAGCAATTTCTCCATTTGATAAAACATAATAGTTACAGTATGACATTAGACATAGTCTACATTTTGTTAACCAAATTTTTCATTTTATAAACACTGAATCATTTATTACAGCATTGAGTTCTGTTGTACTTTTCCAGTATTTTTTTTAAATTCAATTCCTCTATTTCATCCATCCTTTCATCTCCTTCTATAACAATGTTAACAAAAAACTTGATTTCTGATAGGGACCATGTCGAAATTAATTGCTTCAGTTACTGCAGTAATTAAACAATGGTTTTAGTTCAGTAGGATGAAATGATACCATTGACCACCCTTTGCACTCCAGTCTCACCCAACGTCGCGCCTGTTCTTCTGGCCTTCGTGGCCATCGCAGTTTGACCTTTCTTCCTATCCCTATTCGCACTACCCGTTTTAAATATTCGTTTTTACCCTATGCCCTTCAACTATCTTTTGACCTTGCTCTTGACCCTTCTGAAATTTCTGTTAAAGACATACAACTTGCTCTCTTTAATCATTAACACCCCATCCCCGTCTTTACATTTACACTTACACTGTATATATTTATTGTTATGTACAATTATTACACTGTATATAATTATTGTTAAGTATTTTCTTGTGTACTGTTGTAATTTTAAGCAGATAATAGCCCGTAGCTGGCTTCAGTAGCAATAAAAATCTTGAATCTTGAACCTACTGTAATGTGTCAATGTTGTAAGCCACCAAAGAAAACACTGCCGCTGGATTACTGCAGTAGCTGCAGTAGACACAGGTATGAATCAAGAGTGCGCAGTGTTTAGTGTGTTTATACATGGCTAAAGATAGCATTTCTTTCAGATAAAATAATGAACACTTAAGTCTTTCTGTAGCAATTTGTTTTGATATTTAAAAAAATTATTTAACCAACTCATATTTAAATTTAGGAAAAATGTGCAATGAAATATATACCTAAATAACAATTTTTAGCAACACAATTATTATAGACTGATGACAGTCTATTAAAGATTATAACATTTTTACAAACATTAAAAATTTAACATGAAATTGTACCTTTAATTGGTTTAGAATGAAGTCTATGAACAAACATTAAAATAGAAATTAAAAATAAACTTATGGGTGAATTAAAACCAAATCAACAATGCTCTACTTAATCTAATACCCTATTCAGACTACCATTGCAAATATCGCATTGCGATCGGTTGTGATGTAATCGGTGGTAATCCAATTC